>JAOBYH010134986.1:0-10945 GCA_025403525.1 Umimayanthus kanabou
TTTGAGATTAATAAGACGCTATTGATCTTGGAATGCCGTATTTCAAGATCAATAAGACCTTATTGATCTTAAAGTGCGGGATTTTAAGTTTATTAACCCTGTAGATTTTTAGGGCCACGTTGGGCCTGACTTAACTGGTTGGGCCTGACATGTGTTCTATTTTTTTCAGTGTTATTGTTAGAAAAGGTTTCCATTGCTCTCTCTCTCTCTCTCTCTCTCTGTGTGTGTGTGTGTATGTGCTTCTCTGTCTGTCTGTCTGTCCATCTTTCTCTCTGTCTGTCTCTCTCTGTCTGTCTCTGTGTCTGTCTCTGTGTGTGTGCGTCTGTCTGTTTGTCTCTCTCTCTTCCCTTAGATATAAAAACTTCAAAATCAAAAGTAATTTTGAAGCTCCCACTCCTTAACATTAGTGTATTTAAATTATTATCTATTGTACCATACTTTTATCCAAGATTTTAAGAACTAGTTAATTTTCTTTAATCAATATACAAATGGCTTTCATGTAAAGAAGTTTGTAAACTTACGAAACTACCGTGTTTAAATAAGCTGAATTAAATCTAATCCAATCCAATCTCTCAATCTGCCTCTTTTCTTTTATCTTTGGACTGCCACAGTAGGGCTGTCATGTAGTGACTCTTCCTTTCCAGACATAACATGACCTAACCATTTCTACCCCCTTATCTTAATCATAGATTAGATGGGACTAAAATGTTTGAGATCAGATAACATAACATATGAAAGCCTTTTTTTCAACTATAAAATTATGAAGTGTACTGAATGTTCTAACCATATGCAATTGATCTGTTTTCTTCAACACTGATTGCAACAAACCCCTGATTTATGTCAAGGTTTTAGTCAACTGCATTAATACACAAGTGTATAATCAGGGTTTTCAACAGAAATTTTCAAGAATTAGGGTTCCAGGGACCCCTTAAGCTTCATTCTTGAATTAGGGGTCCCAAACAAGTTTTGAGGGGTCCCACCTAATCAAGGGGAAAACTTTGTCCCTGATGTAATGCTTGGAGTTTTCATGAAACCACATGCAACACAAGTTTGTGTTTTGCAATTTCAGTCACATCAGTCTTTTAACATAAAAAATGCAAAACACACCATTTAAGCTGATGTTAATCTTTCTTTTGCATCAAAGAAAAGGATTACTTCCTCTGCTCAATGAAGCTTCTGTCACCTAAATTTTATCTTACATGGTAAAAAGTAAAAAAGTGGTGCATTTATAATTGTAGTGCCTTTTCCATAAATTATGAACATGCTCAAAGGCGCTTTACAATGATCAGTTTACCCACAGCGGACTGGAAGCATTATATAGACGCCTCTGGCAGACACTTCAAAGCAGTCCATGAATGCTGGTACTCATTTTACCGACCCCAGAAGCTTAAGTATGGAATATATAATATATGTTTATATGCCCTATTGATCTTCTGCATCCAAGTGATGATGCACTGTAAGTATTTCAATTTTTGTGACCCAAATTATTTTTTTGCCTAAAATATACAAGTTTTTTTGCATTCATCAAAACCCTGATAATGTTTTAATACATAATTCTTCCTGCCACTAAGAAGAAATATTTGCTGGTAAATCTTACCAATGATTCCAGTGCAGTATTTTTCTTGAGTGATGACACAAAATAGTTCCCCTGTAAAAAAAATTACATAAAAACAATCACAAACAGAATACTCAAAGCATTATTTTATATTTGTTTGATACATACAGTGACACATTTTAGTTTAAGTTTTAATAGTTAAGACTTAAGAACAAAATAATTAATTAAACAAACTTAGTATAACTTAAATTACTTAAATTAATTAATTACCGGTAATAATTATAGCAATTATAGTAAGTAATTAATTAGTTCTTAATTTGTTGTTAATTATAATAATTAGGGTTTTTTTATTTAACTTTATCTCTTGAACATATTTTAAATTATCATTTTATTTTTTCTTGTTTTTTTTATTTTTTCACTGTATCTGTTTTTGTTATGGATTTTCTTTTTCTAACCTCCAACCATCAAATCATTCTCTTCCTGGCTCTACAGCTGCTGTAAAGATAAATAAAACGAACAAAAAAATCCCTAAAGATGTAGATACCTTATTCAGTATCACACTGTCACCAGCACATGGAAGCCTGTTTAAATCCCAGTTTGAAGTGGATTCCCAGTCTGTGTTTGGAATCCATTGCTTGTCAACAGCTACAGAGAGTAACGCTGAAAAGTGGGATAATCGTTCCATCACATTCGGATTTTCATTTTGATCAGAATTTTCATGAATTTTGCCTCTCAAAAGATGGATAAGGTACTGCAAGCATTAAACCTAAGCTGAGAATGATCATGAGAAAAGGTAACTTACCATGGGTTGTTAGAAAGGGGGATGTGATTGAGGAAAGGGTAGACCACTTGACATTTGAGGGGGTGGGGGTGGGGTAGAAGATTTTGCTCAAAAAATCCTGAAGCAATTACTGTACTAAACAGTATACTGAAGTGTGAGTACCCAAATCGAGCATCAATTCCCGAATTGATCATGCAATATGAGCTTCTAGATCTATCTGATCATTGCTGTATATATGAAAATTTACCAATATATTAGCTTCATAAGTCGTAAGAGAGGCAGAGTTTTAATTTTGCTTTTATCAGATACATGTGTACAAAAAACTGACACAACTATGAATTATTTTTCAAAGTACTTACGGGATAACAGCAAATACAACATCATCCCAAAGCCACAGCGAGCTCGTAGTCTTGTACTTGTAGGAAGATTAGACATCGCGAACTAATTTTAAAAATACACGTCACACGACTCTCGAACTCCAGTTGTGTGCTGCACTCGATGAAATATCCCAAAAAACATCCACTACAATGGGTGATTGGTACGCGGTAGATCGTGGTATGTCATTTTTGCTGTAATGTGATACAACTGTCAAACTCCTTAAACCGCTTGACTTTTGACCTCTGGATCGAAGTGGAGGCTGAACTCTCCCCATGATCGATCAAGGATAACCAAGGCAATGGATCCTTTCTAGATCAAGCGTTAATCAAGAAAGTGTTAGAAATGAACGCCCGGGGAGAATAAGAACTAAAAACGACAAGAAGTTTATAATGTTTTGTGTGGAGGAAACAATATTTTGACCACTTTCGAACTACGCTTCAGTTCCCGCGAACAATAACCTGAAGTCGAGGCTAGTGCAATACCGCGGAAGACTGGAACTAAACAAAACTGAGTCCGCTGAAAAATGTTCTATGGTGACTGCGGGCCCATTTTCAAAATGGCGGCTCTGGAAGCTGCAAGAGTTGTTTGCGCGATAAGGATTTTAGTGACCAACTCACCTGAACAATCAAAAATCAGCCACCATAAGGACTTCGACGTACTTCTTTCACGCAATCTTGTGACATTTGGAAAAGCGCTGAGAAACGACACGCGCTTTATTTCACTGACTGCGCACTTGAAAGAACAGAATTCACCGCTGGTTCTGCTTCTAAAGCTTGAAGGAGTTAACGAACAAAAATGTGATACTTCAGGAATGGAGAAGAGAGACAGCAATGAGAATGGTTCAGAAGCGAAGGATGTATATACAAGCAGATGGAAGTTTGTAAAAGTATGTTTAGAATTACTGAAACTGCTAAAGGCAAGTTTAGTAGCTGCGCGAAACAAGAATGCAAATGTCAATGTGGAAAAAATCACAAAAAGCACGAGGACAAAAGCGCCCTCACTCCAGCCTGACAATTTGAGCGTTTCTGACCAGAAGACTATTATAGCATGCTTTCAATTTGTTGTCTGTCTTGGAGTTTGTCCAAATCTTTTGCCTGGTGTGGGCTTGCCAGTCGAGAAGCGATCAGGATTTGGAAATCTACTGCAAGTCAGTGACGATGCAATAAGAAACGAGATTCATCTCCAGGATTGTGTAAAAGTGATGGTTGCCTGTATTGATCAGCCAGCTCTTGGTGCTTTGGTTTTATCAAGGCATCTTGGAGACATTTTGGCCGGGCTTTTACAAATTTGTCATGCGCCACGCTTAAGTTATGGAATTGTTGGGACAGGTAAAGTTGACACCGTAATGCCAGGAGCTAAAACAATTTCTGCTGAATCATCGAATAATGAAGAAAATGAAAAGAAAATGGATGACAAGGAGCGAACTAAAACTTCAAAAGACAAGCTTTGTAAATCACAAGACAACCCTCAGGAAGTGAGAATAACAAGCCCGTCAGAAGTTCTACAGGCACAAAAATTAGGAAATGTAGGGATTACTAGTAATAATTGTTTGGAACAGAGTTTAAATGATGACAACACTGAAATGTTTATAGGTGATAGGGAAAGAGATGAATGCAGTGAGATTTTGCAAAGATTATTGGACAAAGTGTATCCTCCATTGGTTGTACGGGAACTTCTTGTTCTTCAAGGTGGAACTAAGAGGATAAATACTCCTACAGTAAAGTGCAGTGCAAGCAAACAAGATCATGAATCTGTTGAGAAACCACCGGTTCCAAAAAAAGAACCTCAAGTTACAACAAAACTGCATTCAACATTGAATGCTGCACCCAAGTGGCTTCAGAAGGTTTGTGGACAGCTGCTTTCAGAAAGGTTGATGAAATCTAATGGAGTCCAAGCAGTTCTAAGAGGGGTGTTGGAACTGGGCCCAGCAGGTAAGGCTGTGTTATTATTTACCATTAGTAGAATAACATCTTGAGTGCTAGATGACAGAGCTTTTGCTATAGTCTACCCTGTCAATTTCACTCTTGAATAATAATAATAATAGTAATATTTATTATTAATAATAATAATAATAATAATATAAATCATGAAATCAATATAATAATAATGGCTTTATTATCGGTTCCACTGAGTGGCTCTTCCCCGGTTAAAAAATACTAAAGCTATTACATGTACAAAAAATACTGAAAACTAATAATTACAGTAATAAAAGGCAATAAAATCATTTGAATGCTTACAAGATAAGAATTTAACGCTACAAGAAAAGACTATTCAATATTTTAAAAAAAAACTATCTTCACAAAACCTCCCCTCTCTCATCATACACCCCATACCCTCACTGACATACCAGTGTCCTGTTAAAAGTTCATACCCTTTCTTCTAAAACACATGTGCTTGATTAATAAAACTTAAATAATTAGTGCAATTTCTAACCCTGATTGTGTTGTTGCATTACTAGTTTAAACAGGATTTTACCTAATAAACAAGTTCTTTGTGTAGCTTCATCAGATTCCCCAGACTGGCAGAAATGTGATGCTGTGGCCAAAATCATTGCCAGCTGTCCAAGCCAGGCTGCTTCGGTGGAAGATTACTACTCTCAAGTCTGTCCACAGGTGTAATTTTCAGCTCATTACTAACCCTTTCAGCCCCAAATATGCTGTATGATGTATTGCTGAATTCTCCTAAACTGGACTCTCTATAATTTCCTTGTAAACAGGTTGGGAGGATTTTGTTTTTCATCTTAGAAAAATTGTTTTGTAAGATCATTTGCTTTATTCTCATTACCAAACATATTTTGTGTGGATAATGTAAGGAGAATTTACAAACTGATAAACTGGCTTGGGCTGAAAGGGTTAAGACTTGTGATCAACTACAGTGATTAAGGGTTTGAGCCAGCTCCAGGGACTTAGGAGACAATTTGTCCCATTTAAGCCTTTGGAAGGGGACAAACAAGAACAACTGGGGGACAATTTTTTAATCGTTAAAGCAAATAACAGCAAATGTAACATCGTTTAAAAATTCAAATAGCCCTTACCACTTTAAAAGAGTTTTTCTTTTTGCCCAAGCGACAAAAATGACAAAACATGGCTTGGTTTTCGTATCTTAACCACGTGTATTCTTTCAGCAATTTCGCCTGAAAATTGGGGCTTTCGTTGGATCTTTTCCCCACTTTGGGATTCGTTTTACCATCTTTTTTAACTCTCAATTTGTCTAGATGTTTGTTTTCTTCAGTTTCTTTACTTCTCTTGCTTCAAAAATAGCTGAAAATTTTGTCAAAACGTTACACTGCACAGTTAGTCAAGTGTGAAGCAGACCATCTGGTTGCCTAGCACGTGATAAAAATCTGCCCTAATCAAATTTCTTTCCATGAAGAGTCTGTTTACTTTGCATGAAGGTTTTTCTAAATTCCTTGTTTTTCCACCAGTTCACTTTCGGGCAAGCCAATATGGCAAGTTGGAATTCACTAGTTTTTATCCAGCCCTGTGACATGGAGAATAACATAACTTACATTAACTATATCCCAAGATCATAAAACAAGAAAAAAGTTGAAAACAACACATAAATCTCACAACCACAGATGGAAATTGTGGGGGACAATTTTGGCACAACCGCCAAATTTTAAGGGACAAATCGTCACTGAAGTGCGAGAATGTTGCAATTCGCGCTCTTGCTCAAACTCTGGTGATTATGGGTGCAGGTTTTCTTTTCATGGTCCACAAAACTGGCCAATGGAGTTGAGTTAAAGATGTAACTTGAACATCTACAGATTGAGTGACATACAGTGATGTAGTTGAGAGGGACAGGTCTTCCTTCATCCTATAAAGGGCATGTATAACCTTCTCAGCCCCAAACACACCATATGATATATTGATGAATTCTCCTGAACTGTCTCTATAGTTTCCAGTTGGTTGGGAGAATTTTGTCTTTCAACTAGATAAATTGCTGTGTATGATCATTTGTTTTATTCTCATTACCAAATAACTTGTTTTGTCTGGATATTATGAAGAGACACACAACCTTAAGGTGGTGATACCATTGTTGGGGGGGGGGGGGGGGAGGCAATAACATAATTATTAATTGAAACTTTCAATAATTTCATTAAAGTTTGGAAACTGTTTTTGTTGAGTATTCATAATTAATGTTTTTGTTGAATTTTTTAACTTTACTACATGTGACATATTAAACAGTGGTTTGTATGGTTCACAAGAAGATTTATATCCACAGAGATCAGATGCTTAACAAGGATTTTTAGGGAGGGGATGCAAATTTCTGTGGTGTACTTTTGCAAAACTCACATTCATATCTGATTTAGTACTTTCCAGGCAGACTTTTTCCATCCTGTTCTTCAGGGGGTATATGCACCCCCCTGCCTGTGCAACTGGAAATGAAGATGCACATTTAAAGGCCGGTTTCCACTTCAGCGAATTCGGTCGCGTGAACCGGTACGATCGCATGCTCCAGCATTGAAAAGAAGCAATCTGATTGGCTTTCGCTCATTCTGGTCGTGAAAAAGTTGAACTTGATTCAACTTCCAGAACTGACCGCGCGTTCGCCAGTAAACGCTCGCTTTCAGCTTGGATTTCGAGCTGCGCATGCCCTGATAGCCCATCCCTTGGTCGCGCGGCCGAATTCACCGAAGTGGAAACCGGCCTTAAGGGTTATGTCACATTCTCACCCATTGCTGGAAAATGTTGTGCATATTGTAACAAAACTAACACTATACTGTGTTTGGTTGACGGTTGTGTGCTAGCCTGCTGTTTTCTCTGTACCCAGGTGGTTGATCTCCTTCATGTCGCTGGTAGTGGGCTGGGTCGGCAGTTCATAAGGGTTGCTACTAGCACTGTCACACTGATGCTTCACCAGTACCCTGAGCTTGCCGACAAGTATGTCTTCAAGCCTTTAATGGCTCCTCTGCTCAAGGTTACAGAACATTGTAAGTACAATTGTATGCAGTTTAACCATTTCAGCCCCAAACATGCCATAAGACATGTTGCTGAATTCTCCTAAACTGTCTCTAAAGTTTCCTTATAAACAGGTTGGGAGAATTTTTTTCATCTTAGATAAGTTGCTGTGTATGATCATTGGCTTTATTCTCATTACCAAACATTTCATTTTGTGTAGATATTGTAAATTATGAGATTTCATAACATACTGATAATCTTGCTGGGGCTGAAAGAGTTAGTTAAAAGTACAGCCAATTCCATTAGCCTATTTCATTAAGACTAGAGACTTCTGCAGAGCATTTGAAAAAACGTATATCTGCGATGTCATGGTGAAATAATAAAGTAAAATAATTTATGTTTGGCATTGTGCAGTATTGAATAGTCATCTCACTAAAACTGTTACCCAATTAACATAAAGAAAAATGGAAATTGATAGAAGAGAGGATCTGGAATTTATCGAAAGAGTCCATTGGCATAAACTGTAATTCCAGAAGGATCGGGGAAGATACTAAATTAAGTTAGGTTTTTTTTCCAACTTGCAATTTCAAGTCGCATATCAACATTTGCATATTAGTGCAACTGTAAAACTAGGCTAAGTTCAAACTACAGGTATTAGGTACATTTGGGAAAGATTTTGTCGCTAGCTTTGAGTCCTGCCTTATGTGTTATTAACCACTCCCTTTCAATCCACTAGAAGTTTTGACTTTATTATGATGTACCACATTGTAGAGAATGAAATGGTTTATTTTCAGCTGAAAGTCACCACTGTGACAGTCTGGTAGTGGATGAGGCAGCACTTACTCAAACAGTTGAAGACATTCACAAGGTGTGTAACAAGCTCATCATTTAATAAAGGGATATTTACACTGGTTAACTATCTGTTATTCGCATGACCAACATGAAAGATATATCCTCTGCTGAGATCATGCCATTTTCTGTTGAGTAAGTACAAGCTTTGTGCTGGAATCCTGGAAGGAACAAAACTTGTCAGACAGGTTTTCAACCAGTATTGTTTGTTGTGCTTGCACATTTGTTTATTATAACTGCTGTTATGTTTGAGCACACCATCCTGGGCCCGGTTGCTCAAAGCCCAAATAGTGCTAATCCTGGGTTAACTTTATAGTAGGTTTTGTATTTTAAACTCTTGTCCTGCAATGTTTTCAAAGGTATCTAATCACCTCGCCCCATGGATGACTTGCCCCAGGTCATCTCGCCTCACTTACAAATTCTCAACTTTTAATTTTTGAACAAGATGTAATGTTAATTACCTTACTCGCGCCGTTTTTAAGTAAACTGGAA
This sequence comes from Umimayanthus kanabou, assembly GCA_025403525.1. Taxonomy (NCBI): domain Eukaryota; kingdom Metazoa; phylum Cnidaria; class Anthozoa; order Zoantharia; family Parazoanthidae; genus Umimayanthus; species Umimayanthus kanabou. Next base: position 8,957 of record JAOBYH010134986.1, read on the forward strand.
TAGTGTATACATACTTCAGATCTTGCTTGTTAACTGCAAGCTATAGTTATACCTTCATGTAACATATGCGCTGGTCAGTCAGAAATTTGACCCCCAACAGACAAAACATTTTGGTTTTAGGGCCTGTTCACATAAGAAGATATCTTCATCTTTTAAAAACTGAAGAAATTGGAATACATTTATGCAAAATATACTTAAGTATAACTGCAACAGTTTGAAAGATACCGTAATGTCCCCGTACTGTCTTTTCCATCATTTAAAGATGCTGTGGAGGTGGTACACTGCTAAACTTGTGCTTTCAAAGTTTGTTATCAAAATTGTCCAATCTCCTAAGAAGCTAATGGCCGAAAACTTGAGGAGCCGTACAGGAACTAGGCAAATACAAGCACTCCTGCAAACTAGTATATGGTAATCATATTAAAATGTTTTAAAATGGCCATACGGCATAACTCTGTGATATTTTGTTGTTGTTGCTGCTAAGAGTGTTAGAATAACCTGGCAATGAAGACTGCTTTTTGCTGGCATGAGTGTAATTAGGTTATTTAATATTTTTTGAGAAAGAGACATTCCCGATCACAGTTATCATATTTATCTCAACTGACTTTCATGTTATCGGTGAGTGCTTTTTCTTCAATTTGCGCATATTATGTTGCACTGGAGCTCAGTGACGAGGTTTGGATTTGTTAGATAAAAAAAAGAACAAAGGGGAAAAGCAAAATGGCAACAAAATAAAATCCGATCTGGCCCGGTACTTGCTTACTGCTACCTGGACGGTCACTAAGTACTGTGAGTGCAGTGCAGAGAAACAAAGTTTATTAGAAGCCCAAGAATTGATATCTCAGTTGACCCCGGCCACAGATAATACATTTTGCTTACTTAAACTTTAATTGGAATAATTGCCTTTAGAAACAATGCATGGTGTACATTGTGAAAGACTAAAAGGTACATTCCTGAAAACGAAGAACTAGTTCTTTTTAAGACTTAGTTTTTTAGGACACAAACATGAAAAAGTGATAGAAGAAATACGTGGGTAAATATGACTTGACTGAATCTTGACTCATGACATTAATAAATTAATTTCATGTTTAAAATATGTTTAGTCGTGTTTTTCTGTTTGCCACTAAAGTAAAATAAAGTCAAATATCACATGAGCTCTAAAAATATCTCCCTCCTATCAGTAAAGCCGTTAACATCCTCACACGATTATAGAACAAGACAGCCAAAAACATTTTATAGCTCTTTATTTTGAAGACACACATTTTCTGTCCAGTCTCTGAAAGCGTGACACATACTGAGTCTGAATTTATCATATCTATTCATCTCAGACTAACATTATAACACTACACAACCGTTTTACTGCCATTTTGCTATGATAAACTCAAGAAATTGACTGTACATTATTAGGGAATACAACTCTAAGACATAAAAGTTGATCACTTTGTCTTTTACTCACTCCAGATTCACCGTTTCTGATTTTAAATTGTATCAGACACTGAAAACATTATATGAAAACAAAACAGTTTTTTATTAATCTCACATTACTTGCATGGGAGCAAGGACCTCAGTGCTAGTTTAATGCTAGATCGATTATCACTTAATATTAGTTTAAAAATATCATGCATGTGTATGAACTTGACACAATTGTGTCTGGAGCTAAGATTTCATGTTTCTGCAGATTTCGTGCAGGAATTTATCAATTCCTGACAACTGATCTTCGGCTTGCGGAACAGATAAAATATTCAAAAGCAGTTTAATACTCTCACAATCTAAAAACACTATACACTACTGTATACAGCACTATAGACTACAAATCCTGACCAGGTCGATACACACAATGTTGTAATTTTGCACCGCACAGATGAAAATATTTAAGACGTATAAATACTCACACAAGTTCTGGTTCCAAAGGTCTGCAATCAAATCTTTGTTGAAACCCATGAACAGAGTCACTCAAGAGTGACAGACCAGATTTGTGTTCAAATTTTGCTC
>JAOBYH010135097.1:0-10945 GCA_025403525.1 Umimayanthus kanabou
GGGGGGATACGAAATGAGAAGCATTTAAAGTAGAGTCAAGTTTTCAAATGTAGAATATCACTATCAGCTCAAATAATTAGGGGATTTTTTGTCTTTAGATGAGTTAAAACTAATTAATATATTTTTTTATTTATGAATCACCAAACGTTACATTATTTGGACAAAGATTGTTAAGATTTAAGGGACCTTGGCCATCAAGAAATCGCAACAAACAGACAGCGTTAAATGATAATGTTAATAATAATAATAATAATAATAATAATAATAATATCCATAACAAAAACAATAACAATAATTTATTGGCACGTTCTTGTAAATAAACTTATTTACTTTTATTTAGTACGGATCCAATAAAATGAGAGTATATAGAATCGAACTACTTGAAGAAACATTACTACGAATGTCATTCTGCAAATAGTTTAACTTGTACCACGGGCGGTGGGAAACACTGGTTACGAGTATTAGAAGTTTAACTGAAACCTTTGTCGACAGGTTGATTTGTTGTTGATTTGTAATCACGAAGTCCTATTTCCCATATAAGGCAAGCCTCGACTTGATGTTCTGCGGCGTGTTTGTGGAATGGACCTAGTTTACGCGGCCACAAATCGAGGATTGGGGCTAAACAAAATGGCAGTCAGTCGAGTTTATAAATATGAGGAAAGTTCATTGCAAAACAAACCCAGAACATCAAGTCGGGGCTTGCCGATGGGGTTTATAATGGGAAATAGGACTTCGTGATTACAAATCAACACCTGTCGACAAAGGTTTGAATTTTTTTATTTCAGTTAAACTTCTAATACTCGTAACCAGTGTTGTCCACCGCCCGTTCTTGTACATCAAATTCGTTTAGAAATCACTAGTTATTTTGAATATAAATCAAGTGGGCTGGGGCAACAAGTTCATAATTATTAACTGAAATACACTCCATACATCAAGTTAAATGGCATTCAGTTCCTGCATGAACTCTTGATATAGTGCCACATATTTTCAATAATACTCCAACCTGACCTACAACAATATTCTAATGTCCAATATTAGTTATATAGACATTAGAGTTCTTGTTATTCACACAGTTTCGCATTCCCTGATTTCGAGGAAACAAATGCACTTCGCCGCCTTGTACTCACTTAATAAGAAATCACTTAATCTTCAAATAAAGTGGCGGTGGAGGCAGGCGCTGCAGGCAGTTTATTTCTTTTGTCTTGAAACTACACTGTATTTTTTCGTGAGTGCTTAAGTAGCATTTTTGTGGCGTGTTTTCAATAGTACAATGGTATTCTGAGGTACAGCGCTTGGTTATAAATAATACTTTTGTGTATTTTGGTTCTTGTTATATACCAAGATTCGAAGGAAATATCTTGTTATTTCCACTTAATTCCTGGTTTTCCTTGTTTTCCTGGCGCCATCCTCCGAATCGTTTCCGTTAGCACACTCAAGGAATTCTTTCCATTTCTCGTCAGAAAGTCCTGGAAGCCGAATAAATCAGATTTTGGTGAAGTTAGTCAACTGTTATTATATAAAACAACTTCTTTACAAATTCTGAAGCCGCAGCATTTGGTAAACTTTTAAAGCTTAACTAAATACTGAAGCCCTTTTGCCAAACACCTTGGTAGTCTTGGGGGAGGGAGAAGCAGTGGAGCCCCTATGATTTTCAATAAGGCAAGGAATTAGTGCAAGTACTTAGAGAAAATGAGAAAAGTAGACGATGCGTCTAGCGTAGTTACAGGAAATTGAATACACTCTAAATGCCCGGTGCCGGCGGCGCAGTACTCGAGAGGTTAGCGCGCTTGACTCGAACCCCGGCCTGACCACTGTGTTGTGTCCCTGAGCAAGTACTTTACTCAACTTGCTCCTGTGAACTCGGTTGTATAAATGAGTACCATCATCTGCTGGGGGCTAACCTGCGATGGAACAGTGTCCTGTCCAGGGGGAGCCACTTAGCTCGGGAAAGGATTAAGTTCTAGTTAAATGCTCGGAAGATTGTATTTGAATATAAAAATGTTTTGTGTACAACTTTAACATGCGAAACAAGGATCGAGTTAAGTTGTAAAACGTAGCCTTGACCTGACCAGTGCTCGTACTTACCTTCCAGATGCTTGAAGATTTGACCGTACTCCAGATGAACGGTCTCGAACTTCTCACTCGACTCCGGGGTCAAGAAAAATTCACCCTTCACTTGGAATCCAAACTTTTGCAGCAAATTGGACTGCTCCGCTGTCGGTGTTTCTTCCAGTACAATGATGATCTGTTTCTCATCCAACACACCCTCGAACTACAAATCAAAACTACTTTAGTATGTTTAGGTAGTAAAATGGAGAAAAATATGAGTTACTTAAAAAGCGACACTTCACAGGAACGGAAAAAAGTGAGGATATCCAAAAGTAATCGTTCGTTCCGGAAAATGCCACTGGAATTGAGCGAAAATGACGTGAAAACAGTGCTGGCGCTGGGAATGGAGTGGAAATGGCGTAAGAACCGTGCTGCGGCAGGGAATGGAGCGGAAATGAGGTGAGAACCGTGCTGAGGCTGGGAATGGAACAGAAATGAGGTGAGAACCGTGCTAAGGCTGGGAATGGAACAGAAATGAGGTGAGAACCGTGCTGAGGCAGGGAATGGAGCAGAAATGAGGTGAGAACCGTGCTGAGGCAGGGAATGGAGCGGAAATGAGATGACAACCGTGCTGAGGCAAGGAATGGAGCGGAAATGAGGTGAGAACCGTGCTGAAGCTGGAAATGGAGCGGAAATGACACGAGAACCGTGCTGAGGCAGGGAATGGAGCGGAAATGAGATGACAACCGTGTTGAGGATGGAAAATGGAACGGAAATGAGGTGAGAACCGTGCTGAGACTGGGAATGGAGCGGAAATGAGGTGAGAACCGTGCTGAGACTGGGAATGGAGCGAAAATGAGGTGAGAACCGTGTTGAGGCTGGGAATGGAACGGAAATGAGGTGAGAACCGTGCTGAGGCTGGGAATGGAACGGAAATGAGGTGAGAACCGTGTTGAGGCTGGGAATGGAACGAAAATGAGGTGGGAACCGTGCCTAGGCTGGGAATGGAACGGACATGAGAACCGTGCTGAGGCTGGGAATGGAACGGAAATGAGGCGAGAACCGTGTTGAGGCTGGGAATGGAACAGAAAGGAGCTGAGAACCGTGCTGAGGTTCGGAATGGAACGGAAATGAGGTGAGAACCGTGCTGAGGCTGCGAATGGAACGGAAATAAGGTGGAAACCGTGCTGAGGTTGGGAATGGAACGGAAATGAGGTGGGAACCGTGCTGAGGTTGGGATTGGAACGGAAATGAGGTGAGAACTGTGCTGAGGTTGGGAATGGAAGGGAAATGAGATGAGAACCGTGTTGAGGCTGGGAATGGAACGGACATGAGAACCGTGCTGAGGCTGGGAATGGAACGGAAATGAGGCGGGAACCGTGTTGAGGCTGGGAGTGGAACGGAGATGAGCTGAGAACCGTGCTGAGGCTGGGAATGGAACGGAAATGAGGTGAGAACCGTGCTGAGGCTGGGAATGGAACGGAAATGAGATGAGAACCGTGTTGAGGCTGGGAGTGGAACGGAAATGAGCTGAGAACCGTGCTGAGATTGGGAATGGAACGGAAATGAGGTGGGAACCGTGCTGAGGTTGGGAATGGAACGGAAAAGAGGTGAGAACCGTGCTGAGGTTGGGAATGGAACGGAAATGAGGTGAGAACCGTGCTGAGGCTGGAAATGGAACGGATCAATGAGGTGGGAACCGTGCTAAGGTTGGGAATGGAACGAAAATGAGGTGAGAACTGTGCTGAATTTGGGAATGGAAGGGAAATGAGGTGAGAACCGTGCTGAGGTTGGGAATGGAACGGAACTGCGGTTAGGAATGGAACGCAAATAAGGTGAGAACCGTGCTGAGGCTGGGAATGGAACGGACGTGAGAACCGTGCAGAGGCTGGGAATGGAACGGAAATGACGTGGATCTTTGTTAGTCAAGTGAAGGAAGAGTACGTACATAGTTACTCACGTATCTCAATTCAGTTAAAGTTACTCGCATATCTTAGTTCAGTTAAATTTACTCACGTATCTCAAATACGTCTTTAGCAGCTCCTTTCTCTTGTCTTTGTCAGATGTCAAAAGAAACTGCTGCACATTCACCAACTTTCCTTCCAGATCTTCGATGGCGAGCAATTCTAAGGATTCAAGGCAAACCAAGAATACAAAACAGCAAGCAAGGAACTGATTTTAAGAAGGAAGAAGCGCTGTTCATGTTGCTCAGTGAGTTGGTGAGTGAATGATGGTAAATGAGTGTTAGTGTGTGTTTGTGCTTCTTTTACTCCGTTTATACTAGTGTTTGTGTTCTAGGTTTACGAGCATGCGCTGTTCATGTGTTTGTGGGTTTTTTCATTTGTCTTGTAGCTGCTTGTCAGATGGAACAGCGTTTCTATCCCCCTCTCATCTTGAAATTCTCATTATAAATGCTGACAACGTACAAACTGTCTGCTCGATAATTGGTTTAGAATGAATCTTTTTTTTAGTTTTTTAATTTAGTTATGACGCATTATAACGTCACAAATCCGTCATTGCAGTTCAAAGCCGCCATCTTTGATTATTTATGACGGCAGAAATTTCCTTAATTGGATTCAATATTGCTAAAAATTTCAGTAATTGTCTTGAATTCTGTTGGCTAGATCTTTGCGTTTAAGTGGAAAACCAATACTGAATTTCAGTTTTAGAAAATATTATGTCTTATTGGTAAAAATGCCAATCAGAACTGTTGTTAATTTAAAATTTCCCGTAATAAGTTTTATCAAAAGGAAGTTCTTGCAGTGTACCTCTTAAATTAAGCGACAATTTTTTTTTTAAGAATTAAGTTTTTTATTATACCATTATATACATATTTTTTCAGGCAGTCTACCTTGAAGGGCCCTAGGGCTGTTGTAGTCTGACCTCACTGTTATTTACGTGAGAAACACTTAGCTTGAAAAGCTACTTTACAGGTTTCCACGAAATAATCAAATCAACATACAAATTAAACATAACTGGGTTAAGAATCCCAACTGGCCGGAGGCAAACCAGTTGGCTATTTACAAGCGTGTGCCGAGGATTTGAAACTCAGATTTTTTGTGAAACAAATCCAGCTAGCGGTCAGAGTGGGACTCGAACTCGGATCCTCCACGTTACAAGTCCAACACTCTAACCGCTCGGCCACGCCGCCTCCACTGTATAAATCTTTCATATACATTGCTTTGTTATACAGTGGAAGCTCAATAAATAAATAAATAAAATAAATAAATAAATAAATAAATAAGGCTCCGGAGTAGCATAAGAAACGCACACACACACACACACACACACACACACTTCCGAGACCAGGTAGAGTTAAGATTTTGATGCCGTTCCAGACTCTTGCGTGTGTGGAGGTTTGTGTTTGAATTTATTGTGAGTGTGTTTGTGTTTGTGACAGAGATATTCTCAGCTCTATTGCCAAAACGGTTGAACTGTGAAAAGCGCAAAAGACAACACCACACCAAAGCGCGCGCCAGCGGTGATCGTTGGCGTACGTATATACTGATTACCTCAACAAAACTCACAGTCGATAACCAAAGCTACCACAAACGTTTTAGGTCTTGGGTCGCTTTCCATTTGTCTGGTCTGGCCGGTCGAAAAAAACTGGATCTGGGCAGTTTAAATGGAAACGTCTAAAGTGCGCCCGTATTGACATTTTTCCCGCCATAGCTCTCCAAATTCCCGCGCTTTGGCCGACCGGAGCGGGAGAACTGAGCGGCTCTGATTCATGAGCAGGGCCATTCTGTCCAGAACCGGTTCTGAGAACTCGTGCGTTCCTTTTAGAGCAGTTTTAATTTGACCTGTGTGTTTAATTTTTTGTTTCATGAGTCTGCCAATGCCGGAAAGATAAAAACAGCAACACTTTTAGTAGTGGTTTTTAATGAAACTGTTCGTTTGACCGCTTACAAATTTATTTGAAATGGCTATGAACAGAATCTCGTTCACCCGACCAATCAGATCATAAATCAAAATATGACGTCAAATCGGAACATGTTCCAAAGTCCAATAAGATGGCACGCGCATTCGCTGAGTGTTCACAAACCAATCAAAACTTCAAAAACTCGATTCGCGTTTGGTTCGCCTGTTTCGTTTCAAGGTCAAACGAAAAACGCTCTCAGAACTGACTGGTCGGACCGGCCAGACCGGTAAATGCAAAAGGGACCTTAGTACTGCAATTTACGCTTTACGGTTTGCACTTGCTTTTCAAAAGACAACCTCTTTTGAAGGAATATGTACTGTATGTATGGATATTTTTATAGAAAGTAAATTATGTGTTGTAAACGAAACAACACTTACCCTCTAATTCCCTTTGATCCTTATCCACAACTGTTTCGTAGCCCTCGTTCCCTTCCGCCGATGTACCCCGGGAATGAATGTCCTTGCCCACGATGTCACTCAGACACAACCTGCCGTCACTCTTACTATAACTGACCCTGCTGTACGAGAAGAGAAGCGGGCCGCGTCCGTTTCGCTCAATCCAGGGCGAAGGGTGACTTGTGTGGCTGTACTTGCCTGATATGTTGGCGGGAATCGCCTTCGGGAGCACTGCCTTGCTTAGTTCTCCGGCGTTCACGTGAAAACTAACCATGTCGGAATGCTCGGGCTTGCCTTTGATCTTGAATTTATCGCTGTATATTACGCTAAATGGTACGGCAAGAAATTTGCATAGCAGAATAAGGAAATGTCCTCGATGTACACATTTCATCTCTGTGAGATCATCGACATCATGGCTGACGATTTTATTGATTTGATTTGATTTGACACAAACGTATTACATTGAATGTGAAAACAGGGTGGGTAACATGAAACCGTTACCACTAGCAGTCTCGATCAAGGCCGGAAGCACGCGAAACAGCTTGTTTCGAGGTCAACAATCGTTCGTACTAACCTTTTCCCTTCGTCCGCCATCTTGGATTTAGCCGGCGCGCGATCATTGGCTTGAGTTTGAGATGGCGCCCACACATAACTAATACAGCGGTTCACTTTATCGATCACCAATCTCAAACTCAAACCCATGCTCCCGCGCGGGCGATATCAAAGATGGCGGCCGAAGGGACAAGGACAAGTTGGTACGAGCCCCATGCATCCACACATAACTAATTCAGCGGTTCGCTTTATCGATCACCAATCTCAAACTCAAGTCCATGCTCCCGCGCAGGCGAAATCCAAGATGGCGGCCGAAGGGACAAGGACAGGTTAGTGCGAACGATTATTGACCTCGAAACAAGCTGTTTCGCGTGCTCCCTTGTCTCGATGTGAACTGATCTAAAACATGTGTTGCCAAATGAGAAGCAACATGATCCATCTGAACTTTTCCCTCAGAAATAAGACTAAAGAAAGTGCTATCACAAGTAAAGATAATGTTTTGACTAACTCCAGCAATCTAAACCTGTTGGTTCAAATTTGTTACAAAATGGTGGCCACAACTTTGAACAACTTAGGAAAGCTAAAGGAAAAAGCATTTTTCTATATTTTGATCCCTCAGTCTTAAATGAGCTATACTGATATGATACATGTGCTGTTATATGAGGGTCTGAATGGGGTTAACTGATTACTGAGAATCGCCTAAAATTGTAACTGATTACTGATATTTGAGGATACTTTTACTGGGCTCAATTATTTTTTTATGTTCTGTTATATTTTAGTTTTCCGCTGTATAGAAATGAAACTTAATCCAAAATCACCCGCATAGATCGTAAAATAAATAGTGTATAAGTATTTGCTAGGAACCAGTTTAATCTCCGAATCATAAAGGGATAAAATAGGAGGCTATTTGCGCTGCGTGCCCACTGCTAAATGTGACAACCAGTTGGGATCCGATGAGAGCTAGTCGTGTACGTAGACTCCGCTCACAAACCTGGTAACGATGTATATATTCTGTGCGTCCTCAAATGGCTTCATTTTCTCCTCGTCCAGCTGTGACTTCTTCAAAATTTCTCTCAAATCCGGGTCCTCGTAAAACTCTTCGTCCATGTGACCGAGCACCAGGTCCCCAGGGCAGTCTTTGGTGACGTAACTCGCACCAATCACATTGTCTAGCTCCAAATCGTACTCCTGAGTGTTTGCCTTGCAATAGGGAACAAAGCGACTACTGATCAGAGATTTAACAATTAACCCTGTAAGCTGTTCTGAGTATAAATTCCTACAAGTTTGAAGATGATGTACCTTGCTTCTTCCCAATTAATTTTACTCTCATACACCCGCTTTATTCAAGCATAAATCAAAGTCATTGAACTCATCTGGTAATGGATACTCATCTGCTCATCGATGTTGCTTAATATATAAATTTCTGCACTTACTTCAAGCCGCTCCACCTCCTCTTTCCCCAGTCTGTTTTTGATCTTTTTCACCCTTTCTTCTGCCAATTTCCTGTGTGCAGGTTTATCTTCCTCCACCACGTACTTAGCGAGATTTGCCACTGCCACTAGGTTGGCCCTCCTGTTGTACCATTTCTTCTTCTGTTTCACTACCAGTGCCAAGGGGGTGATGGTTTCACAGCGGCCATGTAAAACCGGGTGATACTCTTTTCCAAAGTTGTCCTTAAAAAATTCTTCCACTTGATGACGCGTCATCTATTGAGGACATCACTGTTACGTTACATGCAGTATATAATGGATGGATCGGACAACTTAGTTTTTTTTTTTGGTATATACTCCATGCGAAAATACCATGAATACACCCTCGTTATAAACCAGTCCTATTGGTTTGAAATTTTACAGACAAATCATTAAATAATTCGAGGATTGGGGTCGGGTTATAATCTTTTTAATATTAGGAGTTCTTAGTGTTAGTATTAGCAGTGTTTATTAGAGTTTGAATCGAGGGTGCATTCGTGGCATTTTCGCATGGAGTATCGTCGTTCAAGCGTTCTCGTCGGGCTTTGGCAGTTTGCAACTCACCAACTTCAACTTCCTCAGAGGTCGAGGTGAAGGTATAAACGCTCGCATGGCAACTGACTAAGTTATACACATTTTTGTTAAAATGAGGAAGATTACAGTGAAATAATGTTGGCACTTAGCCACCGATTTGCGAAAGCCGTACACGAGCAGGTGAAGATTGCCGCACGAGACTTAAACCTTGAATGTATGATTACTAACGAGAAAATACTAAAACTGATATTTATCAGATATACAGAACATCTAAATTTTACAATTTCAAACGTGTGGCCGCAATATAATTAATCTATCTATACTCCTTTATAAAACATAATTTTGTCGAACCAGTCCAAAATCGTTGTACAAACCTTGTTTTTAATCCCCGCTAAACACGAAGGTAGTAGGTGCCATTTGAGTTCCATTGAAATTTTGACTGAAACTAATTTTCTTTACACAACAAAAGAATTACACAACTCGTTGTCTTTCAGCCGTCTGACAAATGTTAGATTACGAGTAATCTTCGTTACTTTATAGAATTTTAGTTCGAAAGTTTGAAGCTAGAACTTTGTTAACATAGTCGTGATTGGGGAAATTTATGGCTTCAATCCCGACCGGGAACGGTACGTTGAAACAGGCCTAAAACGTAACAAATTGCCTGTATAATTTCTCTTCCTTTCATTGCCCCCTTAAATCCGCCATTCAATGTTATTTAGTGATTGCAGCTACTGCGAAGGATTATGGAAAAAAACTATGCTATCAACATTGAACGGCGATTGGGAGGGGACATCGAGAATAAATGGTATCTTCACATATGTAGGCGTTTCGAGGATTTTGGCCAGAATTGTATAATTAATATTTGTATAAATTGTCTTTTTTTGAATGTTTCTTATTTTTTCGCGTTAAGCAGGAGCGGACTTCCCCTAATTATTCAGATTTCCCCTAATGAATCATTAATAATTAGGGGAAGTCCGCTCCTGCTTAACGCGACAGACACGTCATGAATGTACGTAACAATTGCAACAATATTTAAACTATGTAGATCCTTTCATGATCAGGATAAGATCTCGTTAATACAGCAGTCTTGGAGCTGGAAAACGTTTTATAGGAAATGTATAATGTAAACATAAGTGACTGGAAAAAGGTTCCATTTTTCATTTTTGTAATCATTGCTTCATTGAACAAACGACACCTTGTACGTAGTCACACGTCTCGGACTCGGAACATGATGCATGTTCTAGAACAATACGTACGTACAGTGTATATACTGCTTTTTTTAAAAAACCTTCACAAGGTTTGCTTTTGCCGAGATCTCAACAAGCTGGCGGGACAGCCTTCCCATATGAACACACTGACACATGAAGTGACAAACAGATAAGATCTCTGCAAGCGAGTAAGCGGGCTCATATGATCAGGCTTTCAGAATTCAAACAGACGTCAACGCTTATTGAAATATGGAGTTCTGGATGGGGCCCGGTAATACAACTGATATTACTCCGCTATATTTCTTAAAGTATCTACTGTAACTGAAATTCAAAATCCTGCGATAAAGTGATATCCAAACTTTCTCACCTTCACCTTGTTTTCGGTTTTCTAAACGAGCCCCTTGTAATAACTAACAAACACCTAGCTCTGTTAATTTTCAGCTGCTTCTTCAGTAATCAGCAGGTCTCGATTTCCAAGAAACCTTGATACACACTTCCTAACGTACCTAATAGTAAAGTTAAACAAGAGAAGTGTTTATGTCATATCTTGAACATTATTACTTTACCATTTCATTTTCGGGATTTGGTCATAACGAAAGTGAAATAAACATTTTCGGGATTTGGTCATAACGAAAGTGAAATAAAAAAGAAATCAAAACATCAGACCGATCTATTAAAGTACAAAAAACTAAGCGGCGAAACTAAGATCTGTAAAAGTAAGTTTTCAGTTTTATTTCTCAAAACAAGAGGCTGTATTAACAGCCCAACTCGGCCCGACCTTGCCGTATGCTTAGTAATTCGTTTCTAAATTGACTG
>JAOBYH010135208.1:0-10943 GCA_025403525.1 Umimayanthus kanabou
CCATTAATCTTAACAACAATCACTGGATATACAACATCACTTTCAGGACAGGTGGCACTGAGACCACTTTCTTTCTTTTCAACTTTGCTTTCTTGATGAAGGGATGTATGATGCAGGAGGGAGCATACACGGCACCCCCCTGACTTGCTCCTACACTGGGATGCCCGGTGCCGGGGCAAAGTACAATTGAAGCAAAGTTTTTTTTCACTTAGAATCTTTTTTCGGTCTGACACGCTTGTTACTTTGTCACAATCCACTGAGTTGTGATCCCCCTCACCATAAACACACACACGTGATCCCCGGGTAGCATAGAGACGCCCTGTTGCAGTTTTCTTGGGTTGTGGGGCCTCTGCAGTCTCTACAGGATTAATCTCCCTCCATTTCTGGATAGCCGTCACCAGTTGTCCAAAGTCCCACTCCTGCCAGCTCTCCTGGCCCCTCACTAGATCAGCCTTTATGCCTTTCAGCTTATCAAGTACTGATCGAACATTTCCTTTAACTTGGTCTAGTTTACCAAGTGTCTCAAGGCTTTCAACATTGAAGGATAGGACTTTGTAGAATAATTCTTGAATTTTCTTAGGGTTAGATCCAGAAACGACGGGTAAATTCATAATGTTTGTAATACATGAGTTCACAATTTCTGTTGTGCGTCCTACTCCTTTTCTAACATGTCTTTTGCCCACTTGTAACCATTCTCACTGAACGGCAGACCTTCTATGTCAACAAGTACATTGGGTGCCAGAAAGGATTTTAGGTATGCAAATTTAGTTTCTGGAGCTAATTGTGCTTTGTCCACCTCAGCTGTGAACTTGCCCCAAAACGAGAGCCAAGTGTCATAAGTTCCACTGAATTTCGCAATGGTAAGCTTTGGCAGCTTCACTTGTTGTTTTTGTGTCGTCGCTTCAAGAACTTGTTTTTTAAACTCAAGCTCTTGCTCGTGTTTTTGCCTTTCGAAAGCCAATTTTAGCTCTTGTTCCTGAGCTAGCTCATTTATGTGTGCTTCCTTGAGGCACTTGTTAAGGCGCTTTATAGCTCAATCAGCATCTCCGATCTTCTGGTCAACCACTTCGCCCCACTGAGCGATTTCACCGATGTCTTGTTTATCAGCGAATTTTCTCTCCTCGATTTCTGTTTTCTTATCTTCCGCAGATTTTGCGAGCGCCTTAAGTTTATCTCTGTGACGCTCAGGTTTCCCAGTATCACCACTGCTAACAATGCCATCACACTTGGCAATATTTAGCTGCAACTGACTAAGCTTTGCACTCAGCTCTGCCTCGTCTAGTGGAGGAACTTCAGGCGATTCGGCCATTTTTCACATGAATATAAATATCCACAATTATTGCTCACCAGATTTCTCGCTAGGGTTCGCTTTGATCACTTCACGTCCACGTTTGAGGTGCCACTATGTCAGGAACAAAATCTCGTTAAAGACACAAATTCGCTTCTTCAATTTTTATTTTGGGTTGAGAGCTGTTCACTCGCCTCCGCAAATTTCGAATCACTACAAGCTCTCCAACTCGCCATTTTTTTGCTGCGCATTCTACTCTTTTTTCACTCAACTTGCATACTTAATTTACTGTCCTGTGGCGCTATTTCATTGGCTCCTGCCAACCGCAATATCCCACGTTACATCCGCTCAATCAGTTACACGATATAAACATTGAATTTTCAACAGCCTCCTCATTTACCTGTTCTGTCTCGGTAGTATATGGAATATCCGGTAATAGTCCGTTGCTCAGAACTGAGTTGTTTAACCAGGTTTCACAGATGCAAACAACATCCTAGCTTCCACTATACACTAGGTCCTGCAAAAAGAAGATTTTGCACACGTTGGTGGCAAGAGTGTTGTTCAGTTGGACGAAGGCCTTTAAGCTGCTGGCGTTCAGATAGAGAACATTGAGGCCACAAGTATTCGTGGGACCAGGATTTGGATGGATGCAGGCTTGTAGTCCTAAAAGTTTCTCATTGTTGAAAAGAGGCAACATGGCTATTATAGTAGCAAGGTCTGGCATTAGTACAGCCGTGTCCTGTAAAGCGTTGTGAAGTGAAACCAAGATGGCGGCCAAGTTGAAGTGACGCAGGGCAATGTTGGGCTGAATAAACAAAGCCCGGTTGAATAATTAACACTCTTGACCAGAACATGCAAATTGGAAGTTGGTTTCTGCATGGTAGATTAAATTATCGGAAGAAAGCTCGAAGCTCTGCACGTTTAACTCACCCTTTGGGAGGTACAGGTTTAGCAGACTTCCATTTGGAATAAAGTCTGCCCCCGAGATCTTTCAGAGAACAATGTAACAGTTGTTAGAAGATATCGAGGAAACGGAAATAGTATAGTTGATGATATTCTGGTGTGGGGGTGTGATGTCAGTGAGCATGATGCAAGATTCAAGCAGGTACTCGATCGAGCTCAAGATGTGAATCTCAAGTTAAACAATGGACAAGTGCCACATCAGGAAAGCAAAGTCTCCTTTGTAGATGGACTGTTATTTAAAGGACACAAACTTATTGTTCCACATGTACTCAGAGCTCAGATGCTAGAGAAGATCCATGAATCCCATCAGGGATTGTAAAATGTAAACAGCGAGCATGCGACATACTGTTTTGGCCTGGCATGTCAGCTCAGATCAAAGAGCGAGTGGCCAAATGCGGCACATGCAGCCAATATCAGAGGGCACATGCCAAAGAACCAATGGTAGTCTCAGAAACACCAGACTAACCATGGGCTAAAGTTGGAGCAGATCACTTTGAGCACAAAGGTACAACCTATTTGTTGACTATTGATTACTACTTCAAGTGGATTGAAGTCGACAAACTGGATAACCTTACCAGCAAGAATACCATCAGTTACCTTAAGAGCCAATTTGCAAGGCATGGCATACCAGATGAGTTGCAGAGCGACAATGGCCCACAATTTGGTAGTACAGAGTTTCCTGAATTTGCAAAGTATTATGGGTTTGTACACACCACATCACGCCTTCACTAATCACAAGCTAATGGTGAAGCTGAAAGGAGAGTTCAGACCGTCAAAACTCTCCTTCAAATTAAGCAGCAGATCCCTATCAAGCCCTCTTAAATTACAGAAATACTCCATTAGAGGGTCTGGGTCTCTCCCCAGCTCAACTAATGATGGGGCGCAGATTAAAGACAACACTCCCAACAACTGCAGCACTCCTTCGTCCACAAGGTTCAACAGAAACTGAAGCATGCCCTAGAGAAAAAGAAAGAGAAAGAAAAACAGTACTATGACAAGCACTGCATGCGGCAAGGAGTTGCCTTCAGTTCACACTGGTGACATAATCAGAATGCAGAGGGCAAGAAATGGGAACTTACAACAGTACTATAATATACAAGCACCAGTCACCCAGGTCATATGTCATTGAGACTCCTGAAGGTTCCAAATACTGCAGAAATCAAAGGCCATTGCATTCAAGCCAAGCTCCAATAAAAGCTCAGCACTGGAATCCTTTGCGACACTGTCTACAGAGCCGCCAACCCAACAGCGACAGATGAGTGCATGTTCCCAAGAAACAGCCAACAGTGAGACCTCCAGTAGCGGGGACATCGCTCAAGATAGTTATCCACCAGCAACCAGTGAAGAACCATGTACTCCACCTGCCAAACCAAGTCCTGAACCAACCCCAAGGATGACCTGGTAAGGTCAAATGGTTAAACCTCCAAGTTACCTCAGTGACCTTTCTTATTTGTGACAGACCTTGCTACGGTACAGGTCATAGATTTGAATCGGATCACTCAGAACTTCATAGCATTCAATTATTGCCATTGATGTTGCTGTATTCAAGGACACAGATTGAGAGTTTGTTTCGAGTGAGCAGAACTTTAGATAATCTAGTGTTGAAGAACTTTTGCTCAACTTAATTGTAGTTTTATTAGTTTACTCCCCAGTGTTGTTTCATTAACATTGCCTAGTCTGGTAAGAAGGGGAGATGTTATGTATGCAAAGCATTATGGGTATTGATTAAATATTCACTTTGGCAAATTAGCATTACTAACAGTATTACTACTGTTAAATATGTTTATTGTTACAATTTAAAATTTGTTTTCATTGTCAAATTTCAGTTAATTGTTACTGTTCTGAATCAGGCTACACACAACACCATGTTTGTCAAAGTTAATATTTAATCAATACCCATAAAGCTTTGCATACATAACATGTTACATCAAACAGTGTTCTTGACAGACAACAGTAAGTGGTTACTGAAAGAAACTGCAAAACAATGATTAATTATTATTGCTTAGAAATTTAATCATCGTCAATATTGGAGAAACTCGGCCTAAACTAGTGAACAAAGTATCCAATATGGCGGAGGTCAACAAAACACGAGGCAAGGAATCTGTGAGCCCACAAACATACAATGTAACAACCGCTACTACTACTACTACTATCCATTAGAAAAAACGTCCGTGATCCACTGAGATGCAGATCTGACGTTGCATGGCTGTCTTGGCTCTCCATAAAACACAGTTATATGCATCCCCAGGTTCTAGTCCAGATAACTTGAGGTCCTCTTGTAGGACCTCCTGCTAGCTCTTGCGTGGCCTTCCTCGAGTCCTGGAACATTCCACATGTAGAGAGCAGACCCTACTAATCCATGACTCACTCCACTGGATGTGGCCAAACCATCTAAGACGCTTCCGTTGTCTTCGATGCAGAGCCTCAGACAGAAGTCCTGTGTGCTGATGTCATCTGTAGGTTTTATGGCACACATCCAATGGAGCATACATGTAGCCCTCTCATTCCTCTGAAGCTGTGCCAGGTCCGTTTGTTTCTGAGGGGCCAGCATTCACAAGCATAAAGCATGGCCCCCCCTGATACAACTGCTGTAGCCTCTACCACGTGTATGCAAAGATAAACTCTTGGAACCAAGTACTGGCAGCAGCTCCCGGAACTTGCCCCAGGCAGTCCTGACCCTAGTTACAGTGGCAGCCTCACAGCCACCACTTGCAGAAATACTGTCTTCCAGATAGCAAAAGGAAACAACAACATCAAGCTGTTGATCGTCGACTGTAACAGAGCCCAAAGGCCTGCCATCAATGGGACGGGCTGTACCCAAACATCTGCTGCACTTGAAGGATGGATTAGTGGTTATTCTGCCACGGATAGCACTACACTTCTTGTGAATTCAGTACGAGCAGCTAGTGCAGAAGATAGAATTCACACCAACCCCTTTTTTACACACGCCACAACGATATTCTCCAGAGTCTTTCAGTGTGTCCAGGTTTACCCCAGAAATCATGATCTTTGTCTTTGGCATATTAACACAGAGGCCTTTCGATTCCATTCCAGCTTTCCAAGAACTCAATTTCTGCTGTAGACCTTCCAACGAGTCTGAGGCGAGTACAAGATCGCCAGCATACAGCAGCTCCCTGTGCGAAAATCACGAGACAGAGCCTCCAAAACAATAACGATTAGCAGAGGGCTCAATAATGAGCCCTGGTGGACACCGACTTGGACCTCAAAACTGTCACTGACGGAGTTGTCAATCCTGACCCTGCTCATCGCACTGGAGTACATTGCCTTCACAGTACAAACTAGCCATTCTGGTATACCCAGCTGGTGAAACCTCGGTTCTCCTCGAGCAGAAGAGGAGGGGCTAAAGTAACATTGAGTAATGGTGAGTAACCGCTGGTGAAACCTCTTTTCTCCTCAAGCAGAAGAGAGGGACTAAAGTAACGTTTTAAACTGATGCAAGACAAGGAAAAAACTAAACATAAGCTAGTGGTCAGTAGTGCCTAATAAGACACAAAATCATCTGAGCAGCTAGTTAATGTAATAATATGAGAATCTCAACGTAAGCTGAGGCTCAGCTTCATAGCATAACGTCATCTAAGCTGCTACTCGAGTACAAAGGCATCCAAGTACTTTGGTGGCCTCCGTGACCATTGTGGCCTGTAAAATTCTGCTGTGGGTCCTGGACAGGGAGGTGAGCAGGGCTCAACTGACAGAGGACACTCATCTGTAACTGGGGCGCCTGTTGCACTGTAGCACTGTAGGGATGCAGGAGCTCCGGTGGGGCCGGGTGATAATGATTGAATGAGGGGAGATCATCATCGAGCTCTTCGTCTATCTCTGGGGCTGATGGGGTGCTGGATGGCATCCATACAGGTGCCTTGTAGCATTTGGTGAGCTTGACTTTGAACATGTAGGAGGCCATTCTTTGCCTTCTCGCTCTAGAGGTGGTTGGTCTGACACTGGTGGTACCTGTGAATGATTTGCTGGAGAACAGACAAGGGCAATTGCTCACTGTTGAACTGGCTGCATTGGGTCCACAACTCACATGCAGAGTCCTTGACTGCGTAGGCGGGAATTCAAGAGAGCTGTAGCAATGGCAAGGTCCACTGCAGCTACAGGACCACCACTGGGCTGGTGGCGGAGAAGTTCTTCCTCCAATTCCTGTGCTGCCTTCTCGGCTACTGGGTTCTTGGTAGGATTCTTTGTGCAACCAAGTTCAATGGACACCCCAAGGTGCTGCAGGGTATCGCCATTTCACATAGAAGCGAAACCGGGTGAAGGATCAACACAAATGACAGCCTTGGGACCATCTAGTGGATGAAGACCCATGATGCGAGATGCCAGAGCATCGTGGAGGGTGTCATGTTTCTCATCTGGAATGATGGAGGATATGGTGTAGGAAGTGGCACACTCACGTAGTAACAGTATAAGTTGACGGCAACGCTTAATGACATCAGCAGCGAAAGAGACACCGACAGCAGCTGGCAGATCCTCAGAGCTCTGGCTTACTAATGGTGAAGGAAACTTCTGCAGAGAAGTGCGCGTATGGCATGCTTGGTTGGTGCAGGCGATAGCTGGAGCCATGTTAAGGGCAAAGAAGTGGCGTTGCAATACCTGTTGTAAATGGTGCTTGGATGGATGGTCTAACTTTATATGCAGGGTGGTAAGGAGGCCGTCAAGCGCAGAGTGAGGGACAATGATCTGTTCAATGTAAGGCAGGAAAGTCTGAGACTTACGAACTGCTAGTAGTCCCTCACAAGAGATAGAAGCAACGCCAAGATACCGCTTGCCATGGCTGGACCAACTTTTGAATTTGGTCGCATTTTCTGCGAACTTTTTAAATTAAAAAGTGTATACAATAATAAGGCGACATCTTCTAACAGGAAAATAGAGACAAATTGCGACAGTAACATTCAACCTAAGCACTTGGGATAGCGATGCTCGATTTGGAATTTATTAATATTTCGTCAGCGACAGAAAGCAAAAACAAAAGATAAAATTTTGCATTTGCAGTCTCAAGAAATATTTACTTAAATACCTATATAGACAATAAAAGCTTGCGGTTGTCAGCCTTTCGACATTTGATATCCCGAATCTCTTCTAGCAATCATGAATTGTGAGTGAAGTGCCATCGACTATCAAGTGCAGACATGAAATTTTTAAAATACATCAGCGGTTATTACTGTGTTTTTTTACCTGGGCCAATATTTTCAAAAAAATAGGAGAATTGGAACTTACGTTTGAAAACCAATTATTTCAGTGAATATAATCATTACAGTACTGAAATAACGATCAATTTGCTGCTAAACACATTGCAATTTTCACCATAAGTTTCTGTCAATTTTTTCGCTAATTCTCTCTGAGAATGCGCCAAATGTGCATTTTAGAGAACTGCTAAATTTCAAAATTTCACGGGGGAGCATGCCCCCAGACCCCCCTAGTGTACTCGCACCTTCGGTGCTTGATCCTATTTTAGCCGGACCAGCTCTGAACTGCTTCCACCGGGCCTGTTTATATCCTTAATATTGGTAAGCTTCGTGGACTCTACGTAGGTCAGGACACTCGTTGTGAATACTGAGCCATGCAGAGTGGCTAGTGAATGGGAGACGCTTGACATTGTCCAGTATGTCTCGGCCAGCGACATTGCGTGACACTCTTCCATTTCATGGATAAATGAACAGACCTGGCATTGTAACACTTGGGCTGGCCAAGAATTCACCACAACACAGCTCAGTAGCAGGGTGCTTTGATTGGATGATTAGAGGACTGAAGTGCTTAACTGCAGCGGCGATGCTTAGAGCCTCAACTTTGCAAGGTAACCATGATACTTGATGTTTGTGTAGCTTGTTGCTGAAGAAACGGGTCAGGAGTCGTTCGCCTCGGGAAACGTACAGAGTGGAACCGAGTCCATTCTTGGAGACTGAACCATCTGTGACAATCCACAGCCTATCTGTAGGATGGGGTAGGGCAATGGACTTGGTGCTCCCAAGGGCAGATTGGGCAGACTGGAACCATATCAGCAGACTGTAGACCTGTGGTTGTGCACTCAAGAGGGTCGATCAGTTGAGTGCAGTTTGGCAATAACCTGGAGGACTTTGTATGCACCAATGATGGAGCGCAGGCCTTTGACAGTGTCTGGTGGGGAACATGATGACAAGGTTGTGAGGCGATGGGAGCCGGCGGAGAGTTAGCCTTGTGTCCACACCAAGCCGAGAATGGTTGTTGACTCAGGGCAGATGACAGTTTTGCTGGCAGACAGGCAAAGATCACAGTGGTCAAGGGCAGCAAGAACACAGGGCCAGGTATCGAGCAGACTGTCAGGGGAATCACCGCCACAGTAAAGGTCATCCACAATCTTTGCAGCACACCCTTCCTGGAGCAGGTCACCCAAGACACGACACATCAGTTCTTCCAGGGCAGTCTCAGATCCTGGCATTCCCATAGGGCATCGGGTATAGACCACCAATTGGTGTCAGTGTCGGGGTACCTGATAAAAGGCTCTGGTGAGGTCGGTCTTGATGAGGTATTGCCAGGATGCAATGGTACGTAGGCTAGAGTCGACGTCTGGCATCAGGGAAGGCTGTGGTAAAATTTACTATATCTCCCAACATCAGAAAAGGCAGTGACGAGTCAGTGGCCCCCTGAGGGTTTCTTATCCAGAAGTGAGGGGTTGAGGTAATCGACAGAGATGTCAATATCTTCGGGCTGGCAAAAGACCTGGGACTGTTCCAGCTCATCAAACTTCTCTTGTAGCTCTACTAGCCAATCACGGGAGTACTGAGGGACTCTACCTTTTCGTTGTGGGGGCTGGACTGGACCCATGTTAACTTTGGCAGAGATGGGTCCTGCTGCACCATTGTACCTGACAATGTTCTAATCAAACACTTGGTCAAATCGGTTGAGTAGATGGCGGAACTCTGTCCTGTTGCGGTCAGGGAGTAGGTGATTGGGATCGAGGGAAACAGCATTGGTGAATGGGCCTTTGGGTGGTGAATGAGGCGTGGCAGGAGGTTGAGTCTGGGACAGATCTAGGCTCTCACTAAGATCAATGGCAGGGCGGGCTTGGCAAAAGTGTTTGTGTTGATGGACAGTGCACACAGTGTCAGAGTCATTAAAGATGCAAACCATGCGGCCTACAGCTTCAACAAGGTGAGGTTGTGGCCATTGGCATTGGGGCTTGGATTGACGGTTAACAGGAGAGTCAACATGGGATGGTAGAGTCTGTATCCAGGTCTGGGGGGAGCTCGACTTCTAGGTACTCACCTGGCCAAACGACAGTGGTTGGGGCTGGTGAACGGAGCACATAGGCCTGGGCTCACCAAACAGTATGAGGCTGGTGATTGTCATTGGAACTGGAATTGTATGATATGATCTCTGAGTCCTGGATCTGGACTTGGCTTTTCGCTGGTCAGACCGAGATGTCATTGGTTATAAGAAAGGGAGTGCCAAGACATCAATGTCAATGTCCTTTACAACAAGGGCATCAAGGCATATGGTCTTGTGATTGCGGGACAAGTCAATGTGTCATCTGTTACAGAGAGAGGAGTAACACCGTCAACCTGTAGGGCCTTTTGAGTTGTCTTGGCAATCCTGGCACCAAGCCGCTCTGCGACTAAGCTTTTGATCATACTGGTTTCTGTGCCAGTGTCCAAAGTCAATGTAATGGGGCGGTGTTGGAAGCTTTGAAGTGGGGGGACTGCTGGGTGCTAACTCGACAAGAAATGACTCGGCCAGAGCAGGTGGGTGTGGCCATAGCTGGCTCTGCATGTGCTGGGGGGAGGGACTCTTGAGACCATCAAGTGGCTCAAACTCATCGTCAGGACTGCAGACAAGGTGGGTCTTAGACAGGTTAGCACGGTCTTGCTCAGGCAGGTATGGGCACTTGCTTAGAAAATGAGAATCGGCTCTCCCCCTTGCTTACAAAATGGACAGGATTTAATTTACCGTTGGGGTCTGGGGCGCATGGAGGCTGATTGGTGTAGATGAGGGGCTGGTTGGCTTAGGCCTGAGGCACTGACACACAAAATTTTAACATCTGCGATAGATCTAATCTCATCCAGGAGTGAGGGTACGGCTAATGAGATTTCTGGTTTAATGGAAGCCAATGTTTTGGAATGTTGGTCACATGGCATATTTCTGCTAAACAAGCCCGGGGAGTTTGGGGTGTACAAGTCTTAACCATGCATGTGAGTACAATAAGATTCTCGAGGGAGGGAGAAAGCTCTTCATCTACAGTTATCTGTTCCCCATGATGGGTGATTAACCCCCATTGGGGACAAGTAAATTATCTTCAGTGAACACCATTAAGCACTGATACAAATCTTCAGGTCGTTCTGATGGCTCAAGCTTTATGGAATCAAAATCTATAGGAAATGTGCACCCGATGATTGAAAGCCAAAGTGGAGCTGTATGGCTTGCCATATATGGGTAAGTGAGGTTGAGTTTTTCACAATAGTATTGCGGGATATGATCGGGCAAAAGTTGGCTATCTGTCCGAGCATGAGTTCTAAATGTATAACCTTTAACCACTGGCATATAATAATAAAAATTTTATAAATTAAATACAATGTCCAGAGGAGTTGAAGGTGTCTTAGACTAGCACTTCTCTATTCATTTCTGGTGTCTAGATGTAAAAAAGGTGTCTCCTAGTGTTCAGAGCTTGTTCTTATATCACACTGTTTTTGACTACCCC
>JAOBYH010135319.1:0-10942 GCA_025403525.1 Umimayanthus kanabou
GCTAGAACATTGGTCTCGTACAAAGGACTGTAATCTTGGAACAGACTAAACAATTATGAGTTCATAGCTAGAACATTGGTCTCCTAAAAAGGACTGTAATCTTGGAACAGACGAAACAATTCTGATTTTATAGCTAGAAGTTTGGTCTCGCACAAGGATTGTCTGTACTCTTGGAACAGACTAAACAATTATGAGTTCATAGCTAGAACATTGGTCTCGCACAAGGATTGACTGTAATCTCGGAACAGACTAAACAATTCTGATTTCATAGCTAGAACATTGGTCTCGCACAAGGACTGACTGTAATCTCGGAACAGACTAAACAATTCTGATTTCATAGCTAGAACATTGGTCTCGTACAAAGGACTGTAATCTTGGAAAAGACTAAACAATTATGAGTTCATAGCTAGAACATTGGTCTCGTACAAAGGACTGTAGTCTCGGAAGGCCTCGGAACAGATGAAGCAATGATGATTTCATAGCGGCCATCTCCCGCGGAGCTACTGAAGAGCTGGTTGAACATATCAACAGTCAAGACAGCACAGCACCAATGGATAGTGAACAACGCATGACTCCGAAGACAAATATTGTTAAGTACCAGACAAGAACGGTATAGCGCCATCCTACAGCAGCTCCGCGAGAGGATGAGCCCAGAACAACCGGGGAAACGACCTAGCAAAGATGAAAGGTGCCTTCACTTGGTTAACAAAATTTTCGTTGAAGTTAGAAAACTTCTATCTGAACAAAAGGGATTCTACGACGCGCTCAGCTTTAGGTACCGCTGGATACCGAAGTACCTCCATCCAATTGTCCATGCGGCAAGAAATTTGACGTTGATCATAAAAAGTCGTGTATGAAAGGCAGATTTGTTCATGGGAGGCATGATGGTGTACGAGACCAATTTGCATCCCTTCTCGAGGACGTATGCCATGATGTTCCACACCTTCAGTCCTTGACGGGAGAAGCTTTAAACAACAGTGCCAATTCCTCTGATGAAGCTCGTCGCGCAGTTTTTGGTATAAGGGGCGACGTGCATTTTTTAATGTCAGGGTTTTTAATCTTTTCGCAAAGAGCCACATAAACCAGAAACTTGACACGGTCTTCAAATACAACGAAAACAAGAAAAAACACCATTACAATGAAAGAGTTTTTGAAGTAGAGCATGGCTCCTTCAGCCTTCTCGTTTTCTCACCATATGGGGGAAGCGGCAGAGAAGCCGAGCTATTTCTCGCAGAACTAGCCCTGAAGCTATCCGAAATTAAAAAAAGCTGGAGTATAGCATTGTAATTCATTGGCTGAGAGCCAAACTATCTTTTAATTTACTAAGATTAGCTGTATTCTGTGTAAGAGACTCCAAAACTGAACCAAACACCAGCTGAACAATGATATTAACGGGATAGAAATCGCAAATGCGATCGGAAAGATTGAGTAGACATTTTGCATATTTTTTAAAACATTGTAGAGAACACTTTTAACCCAAGCCAAGGGTTTTTAATATTTTGAAATAGATTTTTGCCAATGAATTGTAACAATTTTTTATAAATGCTCGTAAATGGTAATCTTTTACTGGATAATATTAATTTTATTACGATTTCATGCAGAACTGCTTCCAATCTTTTGAGTTTTGAGAGGTTTCAAGATTTTTGGCGTATACGTACTGATTTGTTTGTAACTTTTCTCACTTTTCTCTTGAAACTTTCAGCTCACCATAAGGTATAACTAAAGCTTTTAACTTTTGCTTCTTCTCCAATGTTACATATTTTATTTTTTACAATATTTTAGATGAAACAGAATAATGGAAAAATTTTCACGTTCGAGTTTGATGAGTGTGTTGCAATTGTGCATCTTACTTTATAGCTGCAAAAATTTACGAGCGTCATCGTTATTCTGCAACGAGCGTTCGTTGGCTTATTAAATTTTCCCGTTAATGTTTTCCCGGTGTTCATTAATTTCTTTTCTTGTAAAAACGTTCAATGTGGCTTAATAATAAGCCGTCAGTCTGCTCTGATGAAGGCTTTGAATTAAGAAGCCGTTGGTCTGCTAACGCTCGAAACGTCAGCCATACACCAAACCGAAAAATATACAAACCTTTGTTGATCAAAACCCATTAACAGCTGTCTCGCTAAAGCAGAAAAATTAGTCTTCCAATTTGAAGTAAGTCTTTATAAACGGCTGCGCGGGTAATAGACTTTCATCTTCGAACTCGGAAAGTAGAAAAATCTGGCAAAACGTTCGTGTTTTTTTCTACCGAAGGGCCATTTAATATATAGCCGGGTGAAACGCCAGAAACTTAATTTGTGGCCTTTCTAATTTGTGACCTCGTTGTTTTTTTCCATTGATTTATAAATGGCTCGAAAAGTACCACTATTATAACAGTATGCTGCATATTTTCTGAAATTTATTATAATTCCCTACTTTTATGCTTACAAATTGCACTTTTGCTCTCACTAAAGGTGATTAAGACAACTTCTTAATTGTATATTGGAACAACAACAAATCGTTTTATTTCCCCTATTGATTTACGTATAGTAGAATTAACAAAAAATAAAGTAAAGAAATAGAGGGAACTGGCCGTCTGAAATAACAAAAGCTAACAGTAACAGGCAGCCAGTAGCACAAGTTGAAAGAGTATTATGAGGTCAGACATATGACAGAACCATACAAGGCGTACAGAAACACACAGCACACACACATATATATACACAAGTGGTGGGCGCAAATATTTTAACAACATCACTGGCAGATTACATGTAATGGGTTGTTTTTAAGACAAGTAATTCATTTGGGCAAATCTCAGCCTCAACGTTCTTACTAAACAAGGTTCTTCTAAAACAAAACGAGTGTAGACAATTTCCCAATTTCCAAGTAAGTAAGGTATTGCCTGTCAACTGAGAGCGCAATTTAATGTCACACACAGAAATCATGGAAAATACTTTTGGAAGTCAATAACGTAATGAACAATCAACATATGAAAAGTCAAGCCAGGACCTGCAAAGTCAAATTAAAGCCGTTGGAAATCATTGAAAATCGCGTAAAAAAAACAATTTTAATGCACATGATGTAAATTTATATCTAATTGCATTAAGATCCGTTAAACTTGGGACATTTTAAGAATTATACAAAACTCTTCAAACGTTCGGTAATGGCAGTCATTGTACAAAGGTCACTCCCTAGAATATTGCTGAGACATGAATATACAAGTGAGTAAATAAGGGTTGGTTTTGACTTTTTTGAAAACCAAATACACCGCATTAAGGATATTCAGAAACGAAAGATGTCACCCAACATCAGAAATTTATCAAACTTAATGTAAACATTCTTTTAGCAGGAGCATTTTTTCAATCCAACGTACATTTGGTATTTAATATCGCTGATTGAACTTCCAAATAACTGCAATGCTGTTTTTGGAGGAACATCAAATCTTGAACGGCTTCTTCCCAAAACTGCTTTACTGATATTTGATTGAAGTAGATAATGTGCTTTGACGTGAATTCCTTTATAAGTGTGAAATTTACAAAAACATATAACTAATTCTGTATTTCTTATCTTCGTTAATAGGTGTAATAGATCATGTTTGATTGACACTACACGATCCAGCGCGACTTTGTGATGCAGTGCAGTCCACAAAACCTCTCAATATTGTTCGGTATTGGAAAATTTGTCATCAAATAACGCAGAAAATATTATTTGAAGACGTACATGCTTAGAAACATTGTCGAAAAGTTGACTAGTATCTTCGAGCATTTGGTTTGCCAACGCATATTTTTGTTCCAGACTGTTTCCTGAATTACGAAAACCTCTGAACTACAAAAGCTGTAGTACGAAATTTAAACTTAGAGATATTGATAAATATTGCAAAACCAATGACACGTTCTCCAAACATCTCAAACTGGACTTTGGGCCACAGAATGGAACATGATCGAGACGGATCCCGCCTCGCTTATTTGACTGTGGAAGCTGGTATCGCAATTGCAGGACTGCTGGCAAATATTGTTGTTGTAGCAACGATTCTCTCATCCAAAAAGCTTCGCTCTGTTAACTACCACCTCATTCTTAACTTGTCCATCTCCGATATTGGAATTTTGCTGTTCACTTTCCCGTTCGCTGTTAACGTGCAAGAAAGAGGAAACTGGCCAGAATTTGTCTGTTTGGGGATTTTCCCATTCTCTGACATCTTCCAAGGTGTGTCATTTTGGACGATAACTGCCATTGCCATTAGTCGCTATCGAGCGGTTCGTGGTAACTTCAACGTTAGAAAGAATACCTTGCTGAAGACAAAGGTCTTGATTGGGAGCATATGGCTGTTGTCTCTAGCTTTGGTATCCGTACCTTTGATAGTCTTCATGAAGCATTTACGATCACCTACTAGGGATTACTGTTATCCAAGATTTCCTATGCTAGAAGACTACGAGAGATATTTCCTGAAAAAAATTTACATATTCACAGTTCGAATAACACTGAACTATGTCTTGCCCCTGGCAATAATCACTGCAACTTATATTGCGATCGCGATGCACATTAGCAAGGGAATCCGTCAACTTCAAAACATCGTGAGCAATGAAGGCATCACAAGAAGACGGAGCTTGACGGAGATCCGAATTCGCTCAGCCTTAAAGCGTAACCGTCGAGCAAAGAAACTCCTGTCCCCACTGGTGTTAGTATTCTCCATCTCGGCTCTCCCCTTTAATCTGTTGCGTGTGTTACAGTTCGTTAAGCTCGACATTTCGCCCTACCACGCAGTCATTGCGTACGTTATGAGTGTTGTATTCTTGTTATCCCACTGTGCAATCAATCCCGTGATTTACTGCGTTGTTAACCCGGACTTTTATCGAGAAATGAAACAAGTGCTCAACAAGGTCTGGTTGGGGATACAGAAACCGCTTTCATTAATTTTCAACGGCTTGTCCCAAACATAAGAGTCAGTGCAGTTAAACATCATTCAAAGAAATTATTAAAATGTGGTTTTATCATAACGGGTTGATCAACCCTGACATGTTTAGCTTACTCGCCAGCGCAGAAAACCAGTCTTTTTTAAAACTATATTCCTTTAGTGTTTATCTAAGGATAACTTGTTTTCCGCACAGAAGATATTTCACTGAGTCTGAGAGACTCAACACAGAAACGTCTAAGTGAAAATTCTTCACTTACCAAAAAACCACACTATATATGTATATGTATATATATCTAAAGGTATAAAAAAAAACACAAACAATTTATTGTATCTTTGCTTATCGTTTTAAAATGGGCTCGAGAACTGACGAGCAGAAACATTTGCATGTAATCTAGCAACTTTTAGAGGGAAGACAGAGGTCTTACCAAATTTACCAGATATGTTATTTGAGATTCATTACAAATGTTTCGAGTTTCATCACCAGTTTATAAGAAATTGTTTTGCTGGGAAGTTATTACACAATAGAAATTGGTTTTTCGTATTTCGTCCCATTGTTTCAATTAAAGTCGACTTAAATGTATACGAGTGCATGCGATTCTTTCAGATAACAAACACCGCTTTTAAAAACGTATAGAGAGTCTCATTACTGTCTTACTGCTGACAACTTGTATTTAAATCAAAACGTGTTTAGTGATAATCGTATGGAATAATAACCAAATGGGATACTTAATAGACATGCATAATTTCTGAATATCAAAGCCACGCCCTATCGTTGTCTCTTCTTACAACTGCAGTTGACTAATCGTCAATGAGCTGCGTCACTGAACAATTAATGTAATTTATGCAATTTATGTAATACCCACGAGAATAGTCATTGCTAACGCGAACAAAGGAAATATATAAATAATAAATGAGTTTGCATGCATAAATAAGTACGCCTCAATACGAAGTTTTACCAATTCGGTTCTTTTTCAAACTTTCCGAAGTAGTTTTCTTTACGAGTATTCAATCTCCTTTAGGTTTTATAAGGAACAATCGACAAGTATTTCATTCAATCACTGCGTCCGCCATCTTTCATTGACGAGCACGTGTTACTCGGGCTCAAACTGATCTCGCATAACGCATGCGCTGACAATCGCGACACGAATAAAAATAAACAAGAGGCTACTGCTAGCCTATACTCGCGCCGCAGTAATTAATTCTTTGCAATAGAACAATCATGAATTTGCAGAGCAAATAAACCAAGGGCAACCTCATATACACCCATAGTATCCACCATGTAATTTGGAAAAATGCAATTCATGTGATTCTATTGTGGAACCTTGCATATTCAAAATTTCCATTCTCCCCCCTTCTCCCAACCAAGGAAAATGACAAGAGAACAACCCTGACATATATACAGTAAAAGTTCTATTAACTACTCTCCCCTTAATAAGCCCCCTTTGGTTAGCTAAAGTTGTAATAAGCACCCTTTTATCAAGACAGGAAAATTATGTATATGAGCTGGAATCCTGACCTTTTGTCAGTAATGTATGGCAACATACATATTTCAGGCATTTATTATCTTCTCCCAACCAACAGGGGGTTTGGTAGAGCTTTTACAGTATGTCTCTTTTTTACTCTTATTTATTTGGAAGAGATCAGGCCACTACAAACCAAGTAATTTAATTCAGGTGCAAATAATGCAAGTCTTGTTCACAAAACTGGAATAATCTTCTCTTAATTTGCTTTTCATCTCACGATTCATTTTGTGAAGATTTTATCAAAGTATTGACACCAGCTATATATAAAACAAAAAAAGCATGTAATCACAAGGCCAGTTTATCTGAATCTGTTACAGCATCAATACTTCACTTTTTAATTATTTTTAATTTGATAAGCTCACACACAGCTACAATAATATCCCACAGGGAACTTGCAAGCTAGTTATTAAATTTCTGTGATTTCAGTTCCTATTTTTACATCTACGTGAGTTTTAAAAACAACATCTGGACAGATGAGCTGTACCAAACACAATTACTTTACAATTTATCATTGAGCAATATTGCAAGACAAGAGCACCTATATTTACTGTCTTGGATCATTTAAAAAGCTGGCATGAGTATCAGTATGTATTACCCATTAATACCAACAGGTTAAAACAACTTAACAAGTAGATACTAGTATGACTATGTACCAAATATATGAAAATTTTAAAGACTTATAAAAACTCACAGAAGACTGAAGTTCTTGGTCAAAGTCCTCAGCTGAGTCTGACTCGAAATCAAACACTAAAACCTGAACAGTCAACAGACCCGCTAGGCTTGTATTTGTGTTCAAATCCTGCATTTCCACAGAATATATCTTGAATTTGAAAACGGAGTCATTCAACCCACATTTCCCAGTTTTTTCTCGGTAAAACTTGGGACCTACTGCTGCCACCAAGCTGAGACACAAATTTGTCAGAATGAGCTTCAGCTGTTCAGTGTTTTGTGTTCAACTTCTAAGTTGAGAATGTTCAACTTCTAAGTTGAGAATGAGATCGACCATCAGGGTTGCATTAACTAATTACTTTGTCTTGTAAACGGCAAATTCCTAAAGACGAAGCACTGGACATTTATAAGGCTTTCCAAAATACTTTTCTTCACAAATATCCAAACTCTTTTTAGGTTTTCAAAGCAACCGTCGACATCGACTTGAAACATTTCTACATTTCGTCCGCCTTCTTGCTTTTCACCCCAACTCGTCCCCATGGCTTTCTGGGTATTCTTCAAAATGGCGGTTGCTCTACTCATGCGCAGGACAATCACAACACAAAAAAGAACGGAGCCGAAACCTCAACTCGGCGCCTTCCGGCAGGAGTAACCGAGAGTATTTTAAAAAGAGTATTTTAAAAAGCGATGAAACTGAGACACATACCTAGTCCTAGTTCAGTTGCAGTTCTTCACCATTCAAATGGTGCATATAAATTTATCTGACGGAATTTTCCTGCTAATGTTTGTTTCGATAATATTAATAATAGCCGAAAATATCAGCTGTAATTAACACTAAGACGCACACAAAATGGCAATCAGCAGTGAACAGTTTATATAACCGCAAGAGTTGTCACGGTCATATCACAGCGCCTGTTTCCCAAGATCATTTCCGACAAATTTCCGAAAAATTGCTTTTCACGTGACACATCATTGGTCCTCGATTTAGTGACTCCCGATACATATAAAGAAATCAAAAGAAACTTAACCCAATATGGAAGACTTAGCTTTTCATATTTGGTAGCCAAACAACAGCAGGCGAACAAGTTATTTTTGTTTTGAAAACCTCGAGGATATTGCGATATTATTGGCTTTAGTTGTCGCGCGCGTATTGTGATGTACACTCTTTTAAAATTTTTATTCATAGTACTTTTTGGAAGAACCTTTAATTGTAAGAACGCGAGACTGAAAAATGCCAAAATTATTTTAGAAAATGCTGAGCATACCCGAGGCTGAGGAAAGGCGAAGAGCTTTTGTTTTGGATACTGTACAAAGCCATGGAAATAATATATTTTAGTTAATGTTTGTCAGTGCAACATCGCCGATAGTGTTGTGCACATACAACTTTCTTTTTATCTCTTTGCTATTTATTATTGTATTTCTTTCTTGCCGGCCAGGGTAGAGGCTAATTAACAAAGCGTATTTATGCTTCCGGTTGGCTTGTTCGAATGGTAAAAAATGTACACCCATCACTAGCAATTATGTTTAAGAACGTTTTAAGAACATGTGAAACTGCAATCCGCAAAATATTTAAAAATATTCAGCCTCAGCCAAAAAATTGGATGTTCTTATAAAGAAAAAGTATACCAGCCATTTTAACCGAAGGCAAAAAATACCACTACCTGTGCTTTTTTGTCGTTTTGTTTTTTCGTTTCAAGGTGATTTGTTGCCTTTATTCAGTGGGCATTCAAGGCTAACTTACGAGTTTTAAGACTAATTAAATTGTTAGTTTTCATGCGGGGATACGAGGTTGTGCGGGAGTTTTAATAACAACAAAACAGCAATAAAAATAATATTTAATGACCAGGCTTTTAGGTAAGATTCTTTTTAATTTATTGAACCCATTCAGTGCACCAAAAGCTGAACAAACAACTAAAAAATTGTTCCAAGTTCAATTTGTTAAATGGCAACCGGGTACCTTTTATTGTTTTCCTCGTATAAAATCTATCTCTATTCACAATTTCATCACATGGAAACCTCCAAAACGGGCAAGACAATCTTCCAAAAAGTACAGTATTAAGTTCATTATCGAAGGAATAGTTGAAGCGAAACAGTTATATTCTTTCCGCGGCTTTGATCAATGCAGCTCAAACCGGAAAATTAATTCAACGAGCCAAAAATCTCAGCAGTTAGTTAAGGAGTTAAGGTAAGTTTGAACTGTAAATCATTTTAAAAGAGATCTTAACGAAACGAGCCTGCGTTCGTTGGGTTATCAAATTTTCCCATTAATGTTTTCCCGATTTTCATTAATTTGTTTTCTTGTAAAAACATTCAATTTGAATTGGTAAGTCTTTATATACGGCTGCGAAGGTCAATAGACTTGAATTATCTTCTAAATCGGAAGACCCTTTAAAACTTAGTGAAACGGCAGAAACTGAAATTTTGGCCCTTCTAATTCGTGACCTCATCGTTTTTTTCCACTGATTAAATGGCTCAAAAAGTAGCGACATTGACAGTCTTCGGCATATTTTAAGAAGCTTTCTATAATATCCTCGTTTATGCTTACAAATTGCACTTTTGCTCTCACCAAAGGTGATTAAAACAATTCTTTAAAGGCATATTGGAGACATACTAGTGACCATTACTCATTAGTAAACAGTTTCTGCTTTGCATCACAGAATGAATAGTCAGAATGCGTTGTTTTTAAGACATTCAAGTGATTCATTTGGGCAACAAGGTTCTTATAAACAAAGAGAGTGTAGACACTTTCCCAATTTCGAAAGTCAATAAGTTTGGAATGTTGACTTGAAACAAAGAAAACTCTGTTGATCTCTGCACGGACCAGCGTGACCTCGACTAGTGTCTTAATTTGAATACAAAGAATATCTGTGCACTCTGCACGTGAGGTCAATTTAACTCGAATGCAAAAGAACTGCTCAGCAACTCCGTGCGCCTCCGCACAAAGTGGCAATACCCCCCACCCCCTCCCCACACTATTACTACATTTTACTACCTTTTAAATTTTTACCACCAATAACTTACTTACAATATCTACATTATAACTTGGGAAACAAAAGAAAAGCGTGACGAGAAAGCCCAAAAGGCAAAAGCCGAAACCATGGGACTTGTATAAATTGGGCTTCCTCTGCAAAAAAATGAATTGATACATATTTGACTTGAACTGCAGTGGCAGAAAAAACTACAGACACACATTACAGTGGAACCCCGATATAACGAAGTCCCCGTTATAACGAAGTATTTTTTGGACCCGACAAAATTACTGTAATTTGGATCGGTAAAAACCCCGATATAACGAACCCAAAACAAGTACAAGTATTTTGACATACTGCACCAGTAATTTCCAGAGTTTTATTTGTTCTTTGTCTCAATCACGTGCAGATTATATGATTCAGAAGCATTGTCACCGTCGGAAAAATGACACTTTGCATTGTACAATTTAGGACGTTTTGAAAACAAGTAATCCCGGTATAACGAAGTTTTTCGTATCTTTTTCAGTAACTTCGTTATATCGGGGTTTCGTTTATAATGAACCCCTGTTATAACGAAGTAAATTGTCCGGTCCCTTGGCACTTCGTTCCACTGTACATATACAAAAGACAGCAAGAGTTAGGAGAGGAGGTATATAGTTTCAGTTTATGCTCAATTAAAAGAAACAATATTAGGTGGGTTTTGGATTTCGTGGCCAAGTGAATTAAACACGAGGTTCCGGTATAAAAAGGGTGGCCCCGGGGGCTTCAAACATTCAGTTGTCATTCAGCCGTCGTCGAGTCAACATCTCATGTATTCTTTGTGGAGTGAACATCTCCGATTTTACGCTTCACCGATTTCTTACTTGTTGCTCACAGCGCGAAATTCAAAA
>JAOBYH010135430.1:0-10941 GCA_025403525.1 Umimayanthus kanabou
CTCCCCCCTCCCCCCATATTGTATAAGTGGGTTCATTTTACGTTTCTTTACAAACATCAAAAGTTTAGTATGTTTTACTGACCAAAATGTGGCATTTGTAACAGGATCTCCTACACGTGCCGAGAGTGTTATGAACTCCTGTAATGAACCTGCACCAACAAAAGATACTGATCAGGGTCAGGAAGTGACAGGACCTAGCAGTCAGGAATGCCCTCGGCAAAACCCAGTTCCTGCGCCTGGGAGCCCTGTTGCTTCGGTAATTTATGGTCCGAAACTTACAAGGTCAAACCCACTCTATGGATCACTGAAAAAGGTGAGTCAAATTGTGGTTGAACTTGAGAGAATTCAGTTGCTTTTGTTGTTGTAAATGAGACTGTAGGAAAGTGCAGGCGTGATTGCAAGTCTAATTGTGGGTGCATGTGTAGTTGTGGTGTATTCAAGGGTTTCCAAGGTCAACGAAAAGCTGGGTTTGATTTGGTCTGTTAAACCTCTTGCTGTTGCTTTTGGAAAACTTTAAGTTTGATAATGTTTTGTCAGGACTCTGAAATGTTTTCTTGAGTTACTCCCAGTGTTGTTGTGGTTCAGGTAAGTGATCTGTGGAGCACCATCTTTTTTTATTTCAAAACATGACACTGTTGCTTGCTCATTCACAAATCACAAGAAAATGAAGCATCGTGTAAGATAATCTGAGGTCAGGTTAATGGAATTTTACTTTTGTACGAGTCAGTGAAAAGTACTGTTGGCAAGAAGTCAGAGAAATCTAAGGGAATTTTATCATTTTTTAAATGAACGGGAACCCTGAACTTGCCAAGCCTTTCACAACACAGATTGGAGGTCTTTTGTGGCTAAATGTTGGTTATTTTATTTTTATTATTTTATTTACCTGTACAGCCTACCCTTCAAGACCGAAGATTTATGGCTGCCCTTTATACATGTAGGGGAGGAGGTGACAGTCCACAACACTGGCATTAGCAGGGATCGCGCTACATATTTTTGCTTTGAGTCCTGGGACTCAATGATCTTGCTGGTTTAGAGTCACCAGAAGTTTTGAAGGGGTCCCATAAAACTGGATCTATGAGAGCAAGTTTCTATATTTGCGTCCCAGGGACGCATTACAAATTCAAAAATGCATTTTTTGGGAAGCACTTTGCATAAAAATGCACGATTTTTGCGTTAACGCGATCCCTGATTAGCCTACTGTTATCGAAAAGTGTGTGGGTTCATTTAAGTCCCACGACAGAGTGTCGAGAGACTAGACCAATGGCTTAATGGCCCTGTCCACAGACGGTGTGGAGAAAGAAGGTCTCCCAAAGTTCAACCCTCGACCAGGCCGGGGATTGGACCCGGGACCTTCAGGTTGGCAGTCCGAGATCTTACCAACTGTGCCAACATCGCACACAACCAACATCGCACACAGAAGGTCACCAATGGTTTAGACTAGCCAGCCAGTGTGTTTTCAAGTAGTCTGCTAACTTGCTTCTGTTGTAGCCATTTTGATTCTTGGTTACTTTCCTACTAACGATCTGATCCTGTCTCCAACTTGCAGAGATGGCTTCTGCAGTTCTTGTATGGCCAGAATATTTTGAATGATCGAGTTCCTAATGGATTTAAGAAGAACGTCAACGGAACAAGTATGCGTGCAACGTTTCGCAGAAAAACTCAAGCTCGGAAACAAACTGCAGGTATAGTGTAACTTAGTTTGGTTAGGTTTCATGTGTGACTGGAGCAAAAACTGACTGGTGTTGAAGTTTTATCCAATTATTCAAATGAACCATCAATTGGAAGAAACCAGCTAGAATAAAATTTTCAAAGTTTCAATGAATTTGGATGTTAAAGTAAGGCCACAGTATTAGTAATACTGTTAATGGTAATTTATGCAACAAATAATAACTAATAACCATGTATACTTGTATCTATACAATTAAACTCTAAAGAACTATACTTCACAAAGGAATTTAGATTTTTTTGCATATTATTTTATAACACTGTTTAAGTTTGCAATAATAATATAGTGATTCAAAATTTGCTAAAATGCTTCGGGACAATTGAAATGCTAAGCCTATAACAGGTGCCATTTTTGTTTCTTTTTAACATCAATTAACACTAAATCCTTAAATGTCGGTAGGAGCTGGTGCCATGACGAGTATATGTGAGAAAAATTAATGAAAGATTATCATTTGTTTGGGGCTGGCTTCGCCGGGACTACGAGTCCGTTCTCCTTCCCCTCATTCAGTTTAACATTGTTTTTGTAATTTTTGTTTTGTTTGTGTTTGTTTTTGCTTTTTCCTCATTGCTATGCCCTGGATGGAAGTTTCCAAATGAATAGATATGTATTTTGTTAATAACGTGTAAATTTGCACCTCCAGATCCAATGCCGCTTAAGAAAAGGCATCTAAAAAAATTCCAGGACTCCATTGAAGAGGCAAGTAGCCCTCCATTACAACGAAGAGAAGTACAAGATATCAACACACCCATGAAACGACCAACGAACAGTGGATTGTTGATGTATTCACCAATAACACCCGAAAATAAACTTTCCCATGGAAATAGCTACCTTCTTGGCCAATCCAGTAATGAAGGAATGGACCATGATTTAGCAAGCAAACACTTGATTTCCAGTAGGGAGCCGAAGCCCCTCAGATTGAACTTTGACCAACCGAGCATGTTGAAAAACTCAAATATTCAGTCTTTCAGTGGACAAAGTGAGAGCTCGCTACAAAGTTCTGAAATAGGAACTGCACTAAGAATAGATACATCTCCTTCGAGTATAGCTGCTGAAGACACGCCTCAATGTAGACCCAGTGATCCTAGGCTTTTGGCTGCCTCCCCTGAAGGGACACCTTTGACTTCTCCTTCTAGCAGTAGAGAAATGGGGCCAAACACACCGGTCTCGCTTGCGGGGTCTTTTCATCAGTCAGTTATTGCCATGGCACATAGTAACACTGATTCACCCACAGGAACACCTGGCAAGAAAAAGGTAGGTACTGTTACTAGAACAAGTGACATTGCTTTGGTAAATCGCTGGTAGAACGTTTCCTTTTTGACTGTTTGTTGTTAGTCCATGGCCTGGGAGCAAATGGAATGGTTTCGATAAACCCTTGTTTCATTGAAGAGTAAGAGAGTTAAGGGACAAGCATGTTGAAATTGCTGTGAGCAAGTTAATTCGCCGTGAGCAATTTAAGATTGCCGTGAACAAATTGAATTTGCCGTGAGCAAGTTGAGATTGCCATGAGCAAGTTAAGATTGCCGTGAGCAAAATGAATTTGTCGTGAGCAAGTTGAGATTGCCTTGAGCAAATTGAATTTGCGGCGTGCAAGTTGAGAGTGCCTTGAGCAAATTGAACTTGCGGTGAGCAAGTTGAGAGTGCCTTGAGCAAATTGAATTTGCTGTGAGCAAGTTGAGTTTGCGGTGAGCAAGTTGAGATTGCCGTGAGAAAGTTGAATTTGCCGTGAGCAAGTTGAGTTTGAGGTGAGCAAGTTGAGATTGCCGTGAGCAAGTTGAGTTTGCGGTGCGCAAGTTGAGATTGCCGTGAGAAAATTGAATTTGCCGTGAGCAAGTTGAGTTTGCGGTGAGCAAGTTGAGATTGCCGTGAGCAAATTGAATTTGCTGTGAGCAAGTCGAGTTTGCGATGAGCAAGTTGAGATTGCCGTGAGAAAATTGAACTAGCCGTGACACTTTTGGGCCACCGCGTATTGATGCAATAACTTCGTCGCTTTCTACGGGATTGTTCGCAGTTGTGGGCACTTATTTGTACAGCTAATCGAGTGAAGTGTCTTGCTCAAGGATACAACACGGTGGTCAGGCCGGGGTCAAACTCGTGACCTTTGCAGGGTTCCTTCGGAGTCTTAAAAAGTATTATATTTGATTCTGTATTTTAAGGCCTTGTTAATGCCTTAAATTTGCCAAAATTTATCCTTGAAGTCTTAAAATGTCTCAAATTTTGTTCAAAAAAATTTATGGTTTCTCATGGTCAAGGTTTGAAGAATGTTTCCATGTAGAAAGGACTCGTTTACTTTCTTTGTTTTATGCCAAAACTATTGCTGCACGATAGAACAAGAGTTACAAGTTACATAAATTGGCCCGTGTTGTGATGTTTGAACAAAAGATTGAAGAAAAATTGAGTCTTAAATTTTCCAAATTCGATTTTAAAAAGTCTTAAAAAGGTCTTACACTTTATAAATTGCTAGCCAATTTTCTTGTTTATTTAACTCCTTGAGTAGCTTACGCTAATAACAGGAGTGTGTAGGGGAGGAGGTGACAGTCCACAACACCGGCATTAGCCTACTCTTGTTGACAAATGTGTGGGTTGTTTTCAGTCCCCCGATGGAATGTGAGAGACTAGACCAACGGCTTAACGTCCCTGTCCACGGACAGTGTGGCGAAAGAAGGTCTCCCAAAGTTCAACCCTCGACCAGGCGGGAGATTGAACCCGGACCTTCTGGTTGGCAGTCAGAGATCTTACCAACTGTGCCAACCTCGCACACACCAGGAAACTGCAGGAAACCGGCTTTGGGTTCCTAGTTAGACTCGATCACTCGGCCACTGTGCCAATAATAATATTAGCTTATAACTTGTGTTCTGGAGCCACTGTAACTGTAGATCGCAGACATTTTGGCCATGCCGTTGATCACGAAACATAGGTGAAGGCTTAACTTTTGTCCAAGCATTCCAAACAGATACAACTTTAGATCAAATGTAGCAGAAACCAGACAGTGACTCACTAGAAAAGTCTTGAAGTCTTGAAAGAGGTTAGTTTACTGGAAGAAGAACATCTTGTTAGTTACATATTTGCTGCTGATTTAATACTACAGCTTCTGCTCAACTAGTGAGTACAAGAGCGATATGTTGGCTATAGTCTGCGATATGGAGTATCCCCTGCTCTCTGTTAACAAAACTGTATTTCCTGTGGCAGGCTCGCTTCAGTTATAGTATCTGACCATTGTAGGAGTTAGACATTCTTGTAAAATACAAGTCCCATTTCTCCTTAGGTTTCATTACTGGAGTATCGTAACAGATCTCGCCAGCGACTATCGTCTGATGGTCCCAAATCTTCAGTCTCCACCTCTCTGTCTCCTGTCTCGCCCTTGCCTGGTTCGGTTATCAGCTCAACCTCCCAGTTCCAGCATGCTTCAGTACCTGTCAAGTCTTCTCTTAGTGCTTCTATGCCAAACCTCTCGACAGCGTCAAAGTACCCTGGGAACAAGGTAGCTAGGAGTGCTAGTGACCCCAATGGTCCGTGCTTTGAGCCTGTAAGTCCTGATGAAGATATAAGGACGGGTAAGTTCTCTTGGATTCTGAGAGTTTTCGCATTACGTTATTTGTGTTTTGCCGCATTAGGATAATAAATTTAACTTCAAAACTCGATCCCAGGGTTGAGACATTCGATACGAAACGTTACAGAAAAACTGATTTAAGATCTGACTTGTCAAATACAGGTATTAAATTTGAAATCAGCTGCTATAAGTTTGGTGTTCTCAAGCAATCGCATGTTTTGAAAATGTTTGAAGAACCGTTGTGCACTGCTCCTACTGCAAGTCTGAATAAGTTGTCGTTTGCCTCAAGTCAGTGGCAATGCTTTATTCTAAAATATCAAAAATGCCCGATGATCTTTGAAAAGTATTCCGAGTTTCACTCTTTTTTATCAAATGCACGCCATTATCGCAGATTCGTTGGGAAATCCAAGAAAAGTACAGTAATTGAAACTCAAACTTCTAAGTTCTGAAGTCAGTTTAACAGACATTACTTTGTATGCAGGCTAACAAAAATACGTTTTCGTCAAAGGAAAGTAAGGTAACCTCGTTTTTTCAAACCCTATTCAGTATTGTTGTGATGTTAGCCAGTGTAACCATTGCCCTGTCCATAACAATAGCAACTGCATTGATCAATGCATTTTGTGTTCGTTTTTAGTTAACTTTTTAATGTATATTTTGCGATAATATTCTAGGAGTTGGAAACAGGTCGCTAAAGCAAGCAACTGTATCGTCAGTGGGTGTGCCTCAAGCCAAGCGTGACGGGCTCTTTTCCCATGTCGATAGTAATCCGGAGCTGAGGAGAGGTGAGATATCAGTGGAGATTCTGGGTAATAACCAACCCACCCCTCCCTTAGTTTAGGGTTTGCGTCAAGGTTGGGGTTAGGTTTAGGGGAAGGGTGGGTGTACATGTAGGTGCGAGTCAACGTGAAACCATCTGATGCAAAGGACATCTATTGAATCAGAAGCGTCTTTGGGCTTCGATAGACAAGCAACATAGTTATCGTTGTTTGTGTTCGACATATGATAGTGATATTGATTAGTGCTGAACGCAGCTTTTTCACTGTAATAGTAGGGGGTCATGAGTCCCTCGGTTGTTAGCCCATCAAACCAATAAGGTTGGGACATACAACAGACCCTTTCTCACCGTTTTTAACGTTTGGATGATTTCGAGCACGTGACACTTCATGTGTTTTCGTATTGGTTATCTGTGTCAAACTTAGGAAAACTCCTACAAACGAGTAAGTGACAGTAAACGGCTAATGCTTCTAGTGCGATTATTTAATGCGTTTGACTAACATTAACTATACATGTCAACTTCGCTCCTGGGACGTCTGAATTATCTTTAACATCGACGAGTATTTTAGAGACGGGAAACCCAGCTGTTAATAACAAAAAAGATCTCACAGGCTGGCGAACCACAGACGGGAAGACTAGCTCTTGATAATAAAGGTCACGTTTGTTGTTAATAGCGAAAGTGGTCTTCCGCTTGGAATGGACAACTCGTTTGTTATCAAGTTGTTAGATTTTGTTGACAATGACTTGACACACACAGGTACTTATGTTGTGAGTTACGCTTTGTAATCGATAACTGCTTTTTATTATCGACATCTAACAATTATTGAAAACAATCTCTCTCGTCTGTTGAGGCCCTTGCAGTTTCAAGTCAAGCTTGCACAAGTGTTTGTGTGCGTTAAGAAAGAGCCTCGGTAAATGTTGGTGTATGCAGCTTGGCTTAGTGGCTTGCCAAGGGTGTAACGCTGATCTTTTGCTTTATAGAAGCTGTAGTAAAGACAAAGGCACAAGTAGATTTGAGCGATTACTTTGGGCTAACTATGTGCACAGGTGATGCCCCTCATGCAATGCTTGTCAGTGTCTAAATTTATCATTTTCCTTTTTTACTTTGAAATGTTTGTTCACTCGCTCCTTTCATTGGTTTCGCAGAACTTCAAAGAAGGCAGGAAATGATAAACAAGAAAGAAGAAGGGAGGTCACTTCTGAATGAGAGGCTCGGGGCTATCATCCACGAGGCACTGAAAAAAGGTTGGTAATCGTGTTCCGCTGTATCCTATTTTGTTTGGCGTTTTGTTTAAAAATGCGTCTGAGCAATGATTATGAATCAATGGTATGGCCTTACAAAATACTACTCTGGTTCCAGTAACATGTTACTGAAAGTATTTAGGGTCGGCAGCGCATGCATATGTTCCCTTCCAACTCTGTTTGATCTGAAAGCCAAGCCATGCAGTAATCACACGTTAAAATATGCTGCGGCAGCAATATCACCAGTTGCTTGCCATCTAATACACTGTCAGATAGGTTGTTTTTCTTTTGTGTCGTTCATATGATTCTGGACAGCAAGGGCTGTAATGGGGAATCGAGATTGCTGAAATTAGCCGAGCCTTGCAGCAGGGCAAGTCGTTTCCGGCGGTCACCACGTGGAGGTTTTCAGCTTGACCGCCAAACACTTCTTTTGCAAACATGAAGGAAATAATTATCACCAAAATCATGCGCAGTTAAATTTCGGCGAAAACACAGTATATTGTTTCATGACCTATCCAGGGCCCTCTGAGAATGGGTGTCAATACAGTAGACACACTGTAGTTACGTTTTAGCCCAATAAAGAGCAACACTGCATCACTTTTGTTAGGTAGTTAAACATTTGGTACAATTTGTTGACGTCGGTCTAGTGTATTCACCTGTATTGTGTTGGTTTCTGCCGCAGATCATAAGTCGAAGGAGAACCACTCACCGGCAAGCAGTGGCAGTTCTAACGATTCTCCAGCACCGCCACCTCCACCGCCGCCTCCTGACTTACCCGGTTGGTATTCAAAACTTGCAGGTGTACTTGCTCTTTGTCGTGGTCTAGCTTGACTGTACTATACTGTACTGTTTTGTTATGTCGTTTAGGGGCTGTGGGAACAGCGAAACCATCTGTAGAAAACATCATTTCCCAGCGAGATTTGCGTTTATAAGGAGTTTGAGCATCGTGATACGGCAAACCGCAGAAATGATCTCGCAATAGACCATTTTCCGATTCCTAGTTGCCGCTGATTACTATACACTCGATTTTTAGCCTCGACTTGATGTTAAGTATTCGTAAATTCCAATGTGGATATGAGCTATTCACAACTCTGTGCATTGTTGGAGGTTCAGATCTCGCCGGTGTTTATGTAGGTTTAACACCAAGTTGAGACTAACCCTGTAGAAATGAATCTGCTGTCACTGTAATCAGCGGCAACTGGGAATAGGAAACTAGTCTATTACATTTTCCAATGGACTGGACTGTGTATAAAACTGCTAAGAGTTTTTCTGTTTCGTTCCTATTTCTTCCGTTTCATGTGTACGTCGTGCTTAATCTCTTTTACGTGTGATGTGTTTCCGCCACTGCAAACTACGAGTCCTTTGACATTCTCTGTGTTCATTTTAGCAACAGGAGATGCAATGGAGATAGAAGAAGATGACACCAATGCAGCATCTGGAAAAATATACGTCAATATGCCTGTAGTCTCACCAGCGACACTTCACCATCGAGCGCAACCTCTTGCCCAACCTCCGGCCCACCCCCAGCCCCAACCACAACGGCA
The DNA here is from genome assembly GCA_025403525.1 of Umimayanthus kanabou. Classification (NCBI taxonomy): domain Eukaryota; kingdom Metazoa; phylum Cnidaria; class Anthozoa; order Zoantharia; family Parazoanthidae; genus Umimayanthus; species Umimayanthus kanabou. The sequence goes on from JAOBYH010135430.1 coordinate 8,834, forward strand.
ACTGCCACCCCCGGCTCCAGTTCAGGTTCATAACCAGCTCCCGCCACAGTCTCAGCTGTCACCGCAGCCAAGAGTCTCTTTACTCGGAGCTTACCCTGCGGCACAGCCACAACAGAGGCCAGTCTTGGCTAGTCAGGTAGGACTCAAATAGGAACATTAGTGCTAGTAATATGTGTCTCTAATGGAGAATGCAGAAGGGCGGGTACGTGGAGGGAAGGAAGATCGATTGCTGTTGACTAGAAAATTTTCAAGAATCTTGTTTTTGATTTTGATTTTTGTTTTTGAAACCTGTTGGTAGCTAAGAACAAAAACTGGCAGTTTTTTCACCTGTTTAAGGTACTTTTACGGAATCAATTTGCTTCATTCGTCTCATAATCGATGTGACGTCCAATGCCCTAATTTAATAACATGTGGGGTTTTTGTTGTTGCTTTAAAATTCTATGAAGTAATGTTGTCACAACTAACTGGGAAAATTTTCCTTCAATTTCAGGCGACAGCAGACTATCGCATTGCTAATAACCTTCCAGCCAGCCAAGTGCACCAGCTCGCCAGACCTCTGTATCCACAGCTGGCGGAACGTTCCCAACATGCACCACAGTCGCAGCCTTACCTCATCACCAGTCCTCCTGGCACCAACCCATCGCTCGTGCGCTTTCCCACCCGAGTTTATCAGTCCTCGTCAGGTCAAGCGACCGGTTTCTTTCCACAGTGACCCATGGCGTGTTTATTTGTGTTCTATGTGACCTCCAGTGTGAAGGACTTTCGGTATTGATAACAACATGTAAAGAGTTCGTAAAAGATTGAAACAAGCTGGCTAACATAAGTTAATGAACATTATTCTCTTGTGAGAGTGAATTCCAGCGTGTTTGGTTTCTTAAAGAGTTAGTTTGTGGCAAGTCTGTTCATGTTACGATTTTAGGGACTTTAAGCAGCTGGTACGACTACCGTTCGGACAAAGTCTTCTGAAAATCAACTTTCTATTTTCAGTTCTTTCGTTTAAGCGTGGTTCACACTAACGACGGAAGCAAAGAAGGAGACGGATTATGCTTCCGTTTCCGCTTGCGCTTCCGTCATTATTGTTTACACTTCGAAGTTTGCGACGTAAGCTCAACAGAAGCAGAAGAGGCGACGGAAGAAAAAGGAACGATCGATCCGTTCCTTCCGTCTCCGCTTCCGTCGAGCATCCGCTTGTGCTTCCGTCTCCGTTTTCATGGTTCACACTAGAATGTAAGGATTCTTCCGTCTCCGCTTCTGCTTCCGTATCTGCTTCTGCTTCCGTCTCCAGTGTGAACTAAGCTTTACAATCCTGTGGAATGGAACAAATTGCAGACCGTGGCTTTAAAGCCGAACTGAAATCGTTTATAATAGAGCGGATTTTCGTTTGACCTTGAAAAACTCGTTCACTGCATGTTTACTTTTTGTTTCATCTTTCAGTGCCCGGAAAGACAACAACAGCAACGCTTTAGTGGTTTTCAGTCGAGCTGTTCGTTTGTCTAGTTATGAAAGTGTTACGTACTGTCCTGAGCTGTGCGTTCATAACTCTGTTGAAACGAAACTTTATCTGTCCACAGAATCTCGTTCCGACACATTAAAATCAAAACACAGCGTTAAATGAATGTGCTCCTAAACCCAATAACATGGCACGCGCGTTCGCAGTGTTCGAATAGCTAATTAAAACTCCAGAAAGTCGGTTCCCGTTCGGTTCGCTTGTTTTCATTTCAAGGTCAAATGAAAACGGCACATTGACGTTCACCTTCTCTGAAAAACTCCATATTAGTGTCAAAAGTGTCAGAAGTAGTCATCTTGGTGCACATTCACATTCACGTGCAGTGCATTGCCTTCCCTTAATTAGTCCTTTGGTTTGCTTCTTACTCAAGTCTGGTTTCCATATAGTCGTCTCTGACGTAAGGATCGTCCATCGCAGAATGTTTTGTCAAGCGATCGGGACGATCATATGGAAACACTTGCGATTGTTCAAACAATCCTTACGTCGGAAGCGAATCGATCGTCCCGATAGAACCGTGTTCTATCCTTGCGTCCTAGCCTGCGTAGCAAGCGCAAACTCCCCCCACCCCTTTTCCCCTTCCCCTTTGCGCTTGCTACGCAGG
>JAOBYH010135541.1:0-18157 GCA_025403525.1 Umimayanthus kanabou
CCTTCTTCGCCAGCCATCTTGCTGCTATTAGTGGAACTTTTTTGAAGACTATTTGTATTATGTGTGTGTAATTTGCTCTTCTTTTTATTATATCTCTTTTTACATTTTTTAACACTCATGGGTCCACTATAATTGGCTATGCTGTTGTGGCACCCCAGCCTGTATTTTTTTTTTTCACTTATATGTTATCACAAAGTAAGGCGAAGCTTAATAAAATAAAAAATAAAAAACACCGCTCAAACTGAACAGTAACCTTAAATCACATTCTTGGCTTAAAGTGATATCTAATGATCGAACGGTACGATTTTTAATGCAATGTCTCGCAAAAAATCGACATCGTTCAACAGGGTATGGAAAGCAATTTTTATCGTATGATTTCTATTTCGTGTTGTGAGAATGGCGATTGCATTAAATGTTACACGAATTCGATTTTTTGACAGTAATGTTGAACGGAAAATTGTCGTTCCGTAAGACCGACCAGTTTTACTCGCTGGATACGAAGAACCAGTTTTTTTTATTAAAATTAGTCTTCCCGTGACTAGTTACACTTGTCTTCAGTCACGCACTGTCTGTCAATAGGCGATGGTTAACTGACGGAAGTCCAAGACAAACTCCAGGGCGACTAGAAACCCTCAAGGCCGATGCGCTTGCATAGCGATGAAAGCAGTGGTAATGATTTAAAAATGTACCAGCTTGACAAATTTGAGCCTATGGTGGCAAAAGACGGGCTGTGCGCTTTGTCATTTCTGATTTAATATAGGAACTTTGAGCCTGGCTGACACTCACTTCAGAAGAGATGAGAGACAGATAGTCGATGCCTTTTCAAGAAGGGTCTTGACAACAGTGCTCACTCTTCCTTCCTTTGCATTCCTTTGTTAGGCCTTCCCGGAGAACTAGGCACATGCATACCGAATGTTACATCCCGCTCTATAACCATACTAACCTATGTTCCCCGCACTAAGTACTGTCAACTGGAATGTTCTTCCACGGCAAGCTGTAAACTTTGCTGAAACTGGAGAGAGCAAGTTCCGCCAATTTCCAACACTCCGTTAGACTGCTAACAGACGCAGTGGGAGTACATCAGTGTAGTACGAGGTTTCATTTAAAATCAAATAGCTGGAATCTTAGAAGAGTACAAATCCTGCAGTCAGTTTCGACTGAGCTTTCATTCTCAGTGTTTCTTACGAAGGGCGCCTGTGTGATCTATATGGCACATCAGTGGCCACTATTCACTGTGGAATATATCTGTTCGTTCCACCCACTTCTTGAACTAATATAAATGTCGCGGGTGGAATCAGTGCTTAGTGTTGCATATACCACGTACGCACAGTTCATGCAGTAGCGAGGTGGGTGAACGTCTATAGTGTTGTACATACAGAACTTTTCTTCACCTGAGGCGACTCCTGTCCAGTGTCACGAACAGCGGGAGGAGCTGTGACAGTCTGTGTTGGTTGAGTGACAGCTGTCTGTATCTCCTCTGGATTGTACTCCTGGAATGACAACAAAAGAGAACTAGAATCCAACAAGTTGTAGTCTGCTTCACAAACATTCCACTCCCAAAAATTAATATCTCCAGAAGCTAGACGTATTATGTAGCCTTGGGGACTTACTCCAACTATAGAACGAGGAAGCCAGGGAGCCTATTAATGTATTTTCCTGGCTACCTTCAAGTGCCTCGTACTTCTGAGCACACAGCACCACATTAGTGTTTGCAAACTCATATAAGCATTACGGAAAACTGTTCTACAAGCAATAAGCACTTTTCAATATCAACAAATTGTGAGCATTCTAGATAATAGTCTTAAAAAGTACAATGTAGGTGGCAATGATCTTCTGAAGCTCTCAAGTGCAACACTGCTTGACCATTTCCAGGTTACAAATCTATGGTACTGAACAATATCAGCTGTATTCTTCTAAAATGAACGTGCTACAGATATTATTTAGTAGTTGTGAAAATGTTGATAACTGTATTGAATGGCTCCTATATGTTACCAATCAATGTAAAATAGCTTCACAATCATGTATCATTACCAACCTCATATTGTGGCCATTTGACAGGCATATCAGCCCCCCATGTTGTGGCAAACCAGTGCAAGTCTGCATCAACATCTGCTGTGTTAAATGAGTCATGTGTTCCTTGATAGATAAGGGAAAACCTGCAAATAGATGGCAAATAGTAGTTTTACAGGTGCGAGTGATTTCCGTAAATTGTACAAGGACATGGAAAACGAATCAATCATTGTATATTTAGTATCCAAAAATTACCAGTTAATTTGTAAATGTTTTTGTAAATTTCCCTTGAGTTTTTTTATTTCAATCTTTGGTTGAAAATTGCAAGTCAAGTTTTAATAAAGTTATCAATAATTATTATTATATTAAAAAGAAGTTAGCTAGTTTTCAGTCAAGGAGACTTATAATTTTAAGTCTAGATGCCCTTTTGCTGCTCAAGTGAGTCATTGCATACAAATCAAAGGGGAGGTAGAGGGAGATACTCAACGGATTGCTTTGTTTTTTTAAGCAAAAATAAAACCTTCTGAATAATAAAAATTTAAATACATCAACTGTTAACTGTTTTAAAAAGCCCAAGAGCAACACTTTCAAGACAACTGGTACCTTTCTGCATATTGTCTCAGATCCAAGACTTGACAGTAACTCAAAAAGCTTTGCTTGAAGAAGGTCCGTCTCTCCCCCTCTGCCTTCTGACACTTGTCAAACACATAGCACATGTCTTCCTTGTACTTTGGATTGTAGTTGCTAATGTCCCTTAAACTTTCTCGGTATTTCTCCTGAGTTGAAGTCACATCATTGTTGGTCTTCACAGTTTTGTCCAAGAGTTTCTTTACTTGTTCTTCTGTTGTTGCTGCATTTTCTGCCATTTTTGCATCCTTGTAGAGTTTTTCGGCCTGATCACGAGCCTTGCATGCTGCATAGTATGCTCTCTTGCACTTTGCAACTATAAAAAGTAAAAACAATAGGATGCAAGTCCAAACACAAAAAAATATCTGTTTGGTACAATAGGGTTCCCACCCACTAATAAACAAAGTTGACCTTTCACTGATCTGTACACAAAGTAAGATCCTGTTAACCTGACTTCAAATTGTCTCAGAGATTTTTCAGTTAACAAGTTATACTTAAGGTAAAATTTTTGTTTAATAGAAATTATGACAAACATTTTTGATCTTCTGATCATCATCAGGTCTTGCACTGCTTGGAAGTTTGATTGTGTTTATATGTTATGTGATCCCCTTTGGGAACAGGTTTAGGGTGTTATGATCATCATCAGGTCTTGTACTGTTTGGAAGTTTCATTGTGTTTATATTTTATGTGATCCCCTTTGGGAACAGGTTTAGGGTGTTATGATCATCATCAGGTCTTGTACTGCTTGGAAGTTTGATTGTGTTTATATGTTATGTGATCCTCTTTGGGAACAGGATTAGGGTATTATGATCATCATCAGGTCTTGCACTGCTTCAATGGAAGTTTGATTGTGTTTATATGTTATGTGATCCCCTTTGGGGATAGGATTAGGGTGTTACGATCATCATCAGGTCTTGCACTGCTTGGAAGTTTGATTGTGTTTATACGTTATGTGATCCCTTTGGGAATAGGTTTAGGGTGTGCTGTAAGTCCAACTTTCAACAGTGCGACACACCAACTTGGTATATCCAGGATTTGGAAAGGGAGTGCTCACAGGTCACCCAAATAAGTTTGTAAATATAGAAGGTGTAAGTTTCTAAGGGGGTTAAAGCGCATTCTCTCAGAAATTTTTGTGAGTATCCAATGAAGCACCCCTGTCTAGCGCCAGCAGGCAACGCTTGCTGTTACATTGTTGTTACTGCCCAGGCCCCTCACGCTTATGTGCGTGTAGCGCCTTGAACATTTATGGGCACACGTGTATGACTGCTTCTGGTGTGCAGCCATTTTTGTTCCAGATTGGTTTATTGGCAAGCAATAAAGTTGTTAGCTGTTAGCCGTTTCCTTTCTCCTTACTGGTGTGGTGGCCGAGGAACAGCTTTGCAAAAGAGCAGCAGCGACCCAACCTGGTCTGTGGTTGAGGAAAACCTGATCAGCCGATCCACCAGGAAAGTACAAACTCCTTGCTTTTTATACGCACCAGTGCAGTGTACCTATCACCATGAATACTAATCGAGCCCCTAAACAGTGGTCACTTACCAAGCATGAATCTATTACTATGTTCGAAGCCTGGCGGCAAAATTTACAGTATTCTTTGTCGTTAGACTCTAATTTTGCCCCATTTTTGGCCGATGGCGTGACTTGGCAAAAAAAGTCTGCCAATACCCCGCTCAGAGGCTTCACTGACGACGGTGAAGCCATACCCCTCGCCCGTCGCCATACTGCCATCCAGAAGAACATGTACCTTGAATTGATGCTTGGTCAGGTCACCAACTTTTGCCCAGTTATTTCACGAAACAGTATAACCAAAAACTCGACATCCATAAACTCCATCTGGCAGTCATTAAGAGCTCATTATGGTTTTCAGTCCACGGGGTCCCACTTCCTTGACTTTTCCAACATTAAACTTGAGGCTGACGAAAGGCCTGAGGATCTGTATCAAAGGTTGATGTCCTTTACCAAGGATAGTCTTCTGGTTGCTAATGGCAATATTACCCATCATGGCAATGTAATAGCAGTAGATGAGGAGATGACCCCAACCCTAGAGAACATGGTCATTTTGACCTGGTTAAGTCTAGTACACCAGGACCTTCCTAATCTTGTCAAACAGTGCTATGGCACAGAACTGAGATCTAGGACCCTTGCCTCGTTGAAACCAGAAATTTCACAGGCTTTAGATTCACTCCTTGCTGAGATTGAGACTGCTGCTGACACTAAGGTATTGCGGGCAACAGCATCCCATTTCAGGAGAAGCCCTACTCGCCACCCCTTCCGGCCGCCCCAACAACCTTCAGTCCCCAACAAACGTCCCAAGTCCTGCCCTTTGTGTAAACAAGCTGGCCGCAATGATCTTCACTATCTCAGTGCTTGCCCTTTTCTGCCCCCCCGAAGACCGTGCATACCTTACACGCTCTCGCTTGACAACCAGCATTGATGAAGAAGTAGACCTTGTCCCTGATGCCCTGCCCTCCCCAGAGCCAGATGAGTTTGACCCTATCCTTCCAACTGCTCGCATCGTGTCTTGCCGCATCAGCACAAAATGATCTCCTCACTTTAAAGCATTTTATGTGCAAAGGCCCTTGACGCTCACCCTTGACACCGGTGCAGAGACAAGCATGATCAAGTTATCTACAGCTTATTTAATCGGTGCTCGCATTGAAAAGTCCACCCAACAGGTTCTCCAGGCCGACAGTGTAACCCCCCTCACTGTGATTGGTGAAACTCACCTTACTCTCTCCCGTTCCAATCACCATCTGATCCTGGATGCCCTGAATGTTGACGACCTGGATGTCAACGTTTTGGCCGGTACACCATTCCTGATCGCTAACGGCATAACTGTCCACCCTGCAAAGTGCCAGATACAAATCCGTGACTCTGAAACCATCGTCTACACATCCTCTGAGGCTCTAAATTGCCAATCCCATGTAGTGCGACATGCTCACAGTTACGTTCTCCATTCAACATCACCTGCTTCTGTCGTTTGGCCCGGTGAGTACCTTGAGCTTGATGTGCCCAGACCTTGGTGAGGACCATGCAATTGCCATTGAGCCACACACACCAAGCTCCTGGCCCCCACCACAAATCCTAGAAACCGTTGGAAACAAGGTACACCTAGTCAACTCTACTGATGAGCCCAAAGTCATCCGACGTCATGAACACCTTTGCCATGCACCACCCACAGAGAGTACACCCTCCAGCTACCCGCCACCAACATGTTCCACTCCGCCAACTCCCCTAAAGCATAACCAATCGAAACCCTTTTATTCTACCATGAGCCTAGACCCTGACCACCTACTGTCGAGTGAGGAACGCCACATGTTTCAGCAGTCCCTTATTGACTTTGACCATGTTTTCGACCCAAATATTACTGGCTACAATGGAGCAGCTGGTCCAATCGAAGCGACCATGAACATTGGTTCAGTTCAACCCCCCAGCACAAGGGGCGTGTCCCACAGTATTCCCACAACCAGCTTGCGGAGCTTCAGGCTCACTTCAATGAACTTGAACAAGCTCAAGTTTTCCACTGCCCTGAGGACCTCAAACTCACAGTCGAATATCTCAATCCATCTTTCCTCATCTGCAAGCCATCCAGCAGTCATCGACTTGTGACAACATTTGCTGATGTTGCCCGTTATTGCAAACCACAACCGTTATTAATGCCAGATGTTGATACAACCCTCCGAACCATCGCTCCATGGAAATACCTCATCAAGACAGTTCCTTACCAGAGCATTTTACCAGATCCCCCTTTCCAGGTCTTCAATGAAGTACTGTGGAGTAGCTACTCCTTTTTCGTGGAGTCCAGGTGTATACCAGATCGGCCACGGGCATGCCAGGGTCAGAAACGGCTTTGGAAGAAATCATGTGTCGTGTCCTCGGTGACCTTGTACAGGAAGGTCACATTGCCAAACTTGCCAATGACTTGTACTGTGGTGCCAAAATGCTTGATGCCCTCTTAACTACATGGAAACGTGTCCTTGAAGCTCTTGACCGGTGCAACCTCCATCTCTCAGCTGCCAAGACTGTCATCTGCCCACGGTCTACCTCTAGTCTTGGCTGGATATGGTCTCAAGGCTCGTTGTCTGCCAGTCCACATCGTATCGCCATACTTGCATCTTGCCCCCCACCCAAGAATGTGAAAGGCTTACATTCTTTTATCAGTGCCTATAAGGTCCTGAGCCATGTTCTGCCCCATTGCTCTGAATTAATCAATCCCCTGGAGCAAGCGATAGCCGGACTACAGTCCTCAGATCAGCTACTGTGGAACGATGATCTTAGTCTCCAGTTCCAAGCTGCTCAGCAAGCTCTTTCCAGCCACAAGTCGATTGTTCTCCCTCGCCTTTCTGATGCCTTGTGGATCGTCACAGATGGCTCCATCACCAAACGAGGCCTTGGTGCCACCTTGTATGTCACACGTGACCACCGGTTATTTCTCGCAGGTTTCTTTAGTGCCAAACTGCGAAAACACCAGGTAACTTGGCTACCTTGTGAAGTGGAAGCATTATCCATCGCTGCAGTGGTAAAGCACTTCAGCCCCTTCATAATTCAGTCACAACAACAAACTTGTGTGCTAACAGACAGCAAGCCCTGTGTCCAGGCCATTGACAAGTTGTGTCGAGGCGAATTCTCTGCTAACCCCCGTGTGACCTCCTTTCTAACTACTGTCAGTCACTACCAGGTACGGTTACAACACTTGACTGGCAAGGCAAACCTTCCTTCTGATTTTGTCAGTCACAATGCACAAGAGTGTTCCGAGCCACAGTGTCAGATCTGCACCTTCATCCATGAAATGGAAGACTCCGTTGTGCGCACTGTGTCTATACAAGACATCTTCAACAACGTGGCAAACCTTCCATTTACTTCTCGAACTGCATGGCTCCAAATCCAAAATGACTGCCACAACCTCCGCCGAGTCCGAGCACATCTGAAACAGGGTACAAGACCCTCAAAGAAACTGACTAACATTAAAGATATCAAATGCTACCTCAACTCCACATCAATCTCCTGAGATGGCCTTCTCATCATAAAGCGCACTCACCCATTTCTCCCTATCTCTGAAGCCATCATTGTCCCTCGACTTGTCCTTGATGGTTTACTTACGGACCTACAACTTAAGTTGGACCACCCATCTCGTCACCAGTTCCAATCAGTAGTACAGTGCCATATCTTCACCTTGGACATGACTAACGCCATTAATCGTGTCACTTCGTCCTGCCACACATGTGCCTCCCTTCAGAAGATTCCTAGCTCCCTGATCACACAGTCTTCTGAAGAACCCCCTGAAGTTGTAGGCATCTCATTTGCCGCTGACCTACTTAAACGCAGCAGACAGCTGATCCTGGTTCTTCGAGAATGTACTACCTCTTACACTGCCACTTGTCTTGTCCCTGACGAGAAGCACGATACACTCCGCAACTCACTCACCCAACTCATCGTGGGTCTTCATCCCCTAGACGGTCCAAGGGCAGTGATTCACATTGATCCAGCCCCAGGTTTCAGTTCACTAAGCAACCGTGCTTCTCTCCAGCACTTTAATGTCACTGTTGAGGTGAGTCGAGTCAAAAACATAAACAAGAACCCCGTGGCTGAGAAAGCCATCCAAGAGTTAGAAGAAGAACTCCTTTAACAAGAACCAGGGGGTTGCCCTGTAACCGCTGTTGGCCTCACCCTGGCCATGGCATGACTAAATTCGCACCTACGTCATCGTGGTCTCTCATCCCCTGAATTATGGACCCAACGGAGCCAATTCACTAACGAACAGTTGCCCACCTGTGACCACCAAGTCATAGCAGAGAAACACCAACAGCGCACCTCCAACCACACTTACAGTGAAAAATCCAAGAATCACAGTGGTCTACTCCCACAAACACCTGACTTACAGGTTGGTGACTTAATGTATCTTATCCCAGACAGGAATAAGTCACAAACCTGCGATCGTTAATCATTGTCAAGGTTGATGGCCAATGGTGTTTTGTAAAAAAGTTCAAGGGATCACAGCTTCGAGCCTTCTCCTACAAAGTCAAGCTGTCTGATTGTTATGCTGTTCCCCCTCAAATATCATCACCAGCTGCCCTACCGTCCCACCTCCCCATGATGATGACGATATCCCTGACCACACAAGTGTTAATAGATTGCCCGATCCCGTGCCTCTCAATCCACTGCCTCCTACTCCACCAGAGATCACACACCCCTTCGACACCACTCCCAGTGATCCCCAAGTGCCTTCTAATGTTTCCATTGAGAGCTCCCCAGGTATTCCCCAGGACCATCCAGTCTGTTCCAGTCCAACCACGAATGATCAAGACCTGGCACTTTCCCAACCGGTTCACCCTGAGGGTCGTTCACAGAGGGACCGCAGACCTCCACAGTACCTGCATGACTATGTTCGTTATTAGTTAAATGTATTAATTTACGCCCGTGCTAGCACAAGTAGGGACATTAGTTAAACTGTTCCTGTTAGTGTTAGATTTACAGTTATCCTTCTCATTTGAAGAGAAAAAGAGGTTGTGCCAGCAGGCTCCGCTTGCTGTTACATTGTTGTTACTGCCCAGGCCCCTCACACTTATGTGCGTGTAGCGCCTTGAACATTTATGGGCACACATGTACGACTGCTTCTGGTGTGCAGCCATTTTTGTTCCAGATCGGTTTATTGGCAAGCAATAAAGTTGTTCGCTGTTAGCAATTTCTTTTCTCCTTACTGGCGTAGATCTTCTACTGCATGAGGCTACTGATAAATGAATCAGATGTGATATTTCATAAATCAAACTGCACATTAATCTATAAATTTAATTTACTGTCTAATTACATGTAATTGTTTATGACTTGCCAATTTACCAGCATCATACTTCTTGGCCCAAGGTTTCTGGCCCTTGGCAAATCCTTCCTCAGCATTCTTGGTTTGTTTCCAGTTAATGATAGCCTTGTGATAATTGGCCAATTTCCATGATAACACATTCTGTTGAACAGTGCTAGTTAGTCCCCCCTGAATCTCAAGGTGGATCTGTGCCAGTTGATCAGCTTCACTGCACATACTTAACCATGACTGCTTTAGACTCCCAAACTCTGTGCCTTTATTTATCAAATCATTCCACTTCCTTGACCAACCTGGAAAATGTAATCACTATTTGTCAAAAATTGAGGTTTTTGGTTATTCAGAGAAAACAAATTGTTTTTATTTTTTAGCTTTTTTCCTGGCAGGAGAGGGACACTGCTACAGATTTCCCTAATTACAGCAGGCCACTTTGTAGTAGAGGAGGTGACAGTCCACAACACCGGCATTAACCTTCTCTCATCTACAAGTGTGTGGGTTCTTTTAAGTCCACGGATAGAACTTCGAGAGACTAGAACAGTGGCTTAACGTCTCTGCATGTCCAGGGATAGTGTGGCAAAAGAAGGTTGGCCAAAGTTCAACCCTCAATCAAACCAGGGATTGAACCCGGGACCTTCTGGTTGGCAGTCAGAGATCTTACCAACTGTGCTAACCTCACACACGAATCAATTGGATTTGTTAAATAAAATTGATTTGTTAAATATTTTCGCCAAAGATTGACCAAAAAAAATCCCAGAAATCATTCTTTCACCCCTTCCCTACACAAGATCAAATAGACCATCCCTAACTCTATAATTTTGAAAAGTCCCCTTACCCCACAGTCCCTTGGTCTCCTGACATTCATGAACATATTATTTTCAGTTCTTTTGTAAAATATAATATAAGTTTAGAAAGGAGTACAGATCTGTCCAGTACTTAAGGGAAAACTGGTATTATATGTAATTAATAGAAGTGTAATCCATAATTTTACAGATCTGGCCAGTACTTAATGGAAAACTGGTATTACAATACATGTAATCAATAGCGTAATCCATAAATTTTTATACAAAAATAATGCAGGAACATTACAAAAAAAGTGCTACCTTAAGGTTACTATAATTTTTTGCGACTACTAAATTTAGCGATTTTGTCTGAGAAAGAATTAGCGACAACTAATTTTAGCGATTTTAAGGATTTTTAATGAACATTTGTCAGATGAAATTACATATTCAGGAACACAACTAATTTTAGCGAGTACATAATATTAGCGATTTTTTCAAAATCACTAAAATTGCTAACATTAGTAGCCGCTAAAAATAGTAACCTTAAGGTATGTTCTGCATAGGAACACTGCATGGCTCTTTTAAGTTGCAGCAGAAAGTATGAAAGTATCATCAGAATTACTTCTTACACCTGAAAATCAGTCTTTGTCCATACATTTTCTATAAATCACAGTGTTCCCACTACTTCTGAAAATAAAGGGTCCTTAGGACTGCTAGTCTATACTTAGGCAAAGAAAATTAAAAAAATGGTGCATCCTTTTGGTTTTTCTTCAATTTTTTTATAAGTTACATTTCATTTGTTTTAACAAGAAATAGTCTGGATTTTGGAATATTTACTGCATAATATTGATTTTTAATTGAGATAAAAAAGAATCATTTAAAATGGCCCGGGTTAGTCGAACCCACGTTAACATGATCTTTTTACATGGATTTTCACACTTTTCAATCCACCAAGTCAGGTCAACCTGGGTCTCCAAACAGGTTATCCGGCAAGATGACAGATTCATGTAAACAGTTACAAGCATTTGGAATAACTACATGTAGAGAACGGTTGACCCGGGCTGGTGACCTGACCTGGGTTGGCAGCCAACCTTGGTTCATATTTTAACATTGTCGATGTCTCAATACATGTTACTTAGAAATAGTAAGTGTACAATAGTTTAAAGTAACACTTGAGATTATTTCATCACCTGTTAGACAGCGCTGACCAGTGAGTTTAATCAAAAATGTTTCTTTTGGCACCATAAATCAAGGAGAGGGGGCTGGGGAAGAGGAAGGAAAGGAGAGCCAACAAGAGTTACAGTTATACTAGGGTTTTCGAGTATACAGCAGCACAAATGCAGAGTATTTATTTGTTAATTATGACAGATTGTCAAAAGCTATTGTGAAAGTGACATAAAACAGTCCAAGATATGCATCAAAATAAGTCTGATTTTTCAAGCATTCGTTGGAGCAAAATCAAAAATTGACTCGCTGAATGGAGAATAAATCCAACTAAAGATTCTGTTGATTTGTCCACTGGTTGGTCTCATTAAAGACCACTTGTGTCAGCCTAAAGGAGCTTTAAAGCAGCAGGTCACAGAACAGATCATTTTCACATGCTGTCCACCCAGGAAGTGGCAGAAGAGAAGGTCAGAGTGGCCTTGAAAAAAAGCAAGTCACTGAAAAGGATCAGTGCAACCATTGTTTACGAATTCTCATGCAGCTGAAATGTTGAAATGTTAATTAAATGGGTTTTTTTCAAATAATATCTAGAGACAGTAGTGTAACTGGATTACAATCTAATGGTGACATTTACGTTTGGCTGCAATAATATTAAAAAACTTTAACCACCTCTTATGTTTTCGTAAGTCATTATAATTATAATAGATCATGGTGATTGCTGGTTGTTAGCCTTCTTCACAAATGGATAAAGATCAGTGAGACTTCTTATTCTTCCTGAACATGGGTTGCATACACAGCTAGAAAGGCTAATCCGTTTTCTGCAGTTCAATCAAACTGCCTCACACAGTTCTGCAGCTCCCTTAATATCCAATCAGAACAAATAGGTTTTCTATAGAAATCCTCATCCCTGGCTTTTTGTATTTTTGATGGCCATTGCAATCACATATGTGGTAATTTATGGGTTATCAACGGCTCCTTTGTATTGCTCGAAACTCTTTGCTTTCACTGTTTTAAATTACTGTGGTTTTTTCCTTGCTCGAACACTATGCACGTGGAACAAGCTGTCAAAGTTTGAATTTGTATTAATTTTATTTTTTTAATGACTTTCATTGGCAGGATTTTGACAGGTTGTTCAATGGCTGATGTCAAACACAGTCGGGCGTGAAGTGGGTTGATACAGTCCAACCTCTATTAAGCAGCCAGCCTCTGGACTTTGAAAAGTGGCCACTTAATAGAGGTTGGCTGCTTAAAAGAGGTCGAATATAAATTGGATAGGAATGGCAGTAAACATGATTTTATTGACTCTATATAGCAAAACGCTTTTAAATTAAGTGAACATATATGAAGATAAATCCAAAATTCATTGCAACAAAACATCAAGTGCATTTCCAGCCCATGCATAGTTCTAGCTGTAACACAATGGGCACAAAGTTGAAATGTACAGTATTTCTTCGGGTTGATAATGTGCAGGAAAATATGCAAAACATCATTGACAAGTTTCTTAGGCCTTTTTGCATCAACAGTTAGTTTCAATTGTGAAAAAATTTAGCTCAAGATATCTCACGGATGATTTATTTGAAATAATCTGTCAATGCTGTTTGCCATTTTGGTTGTAACAAAACACTGGGTCAGCTCTGTATCTATTGTTATGTTTCTATAGCGCCGGATGTGAAAAGTTTGCACATGTACGCAGCTTGTGACTTGTTATAAGTCGTGGAGATTAAATTGCAGCTCTTGTTTTCTTGTTGTTATCAGTTATTGCCTTATATCATCTGTCACCATTACGCTTGGAAAGATAATTTGCTGGCCGCTTAATGGAGGTAAAAAACCATAATTATAAATAATACACTTGTGACAGTAAAAAGGTGGCTGCTGCTACTTAATAGAGGTGGCCGTTGAGTAGAGGTATCAAAATGAAATACAGCAGTTTACTGACAAATAAATCAGGACTTTGGAAAGTGGCCACTTGATGGAGGGTGGCTGCTTAATAGGTGGCCGCTTAATAGAGATCGGACTGTACTCAGAAAACCTAGTCATTCTTGCCGGCTCTCCTTTCCTCCCTTTTCCTTGATTAATCCGAAAACAAATCCACCGGAGAGTAGGCTAGCATGCTAATGATTTTAAAGCTTCTGCCATTGGTGTAAAGTCCTTCTAGCAAATAAAATAATGCTTTTCAACTTGTGTCTATAGCCTCCTCTGCAGGCAACTCAGCGAGGCAAAATTTGGCAACTATATATAGGCAAATACGAGGGCAATGAGGACAATGAGGGTTCAATTATAGCAAATGGTAGTGATGATAGCATGAGCGGCAAAGCCACAAAATCGAGGAGCCAAAGGCCCCGAGTGAGTTGCCGAGCGAAGCAAGGCGCGAGTTAGGGGCCTGCTACGCTTCTTTTTCTCCTATCTGTCACTTCTATCATCACTACCATTTGCTATCATTGAACCCTCATTATCCTCATTGGCCTCGTTTTTGCCTATAGTTGCCAACTAAAGCCAAAGTTTTGCCTCACTGAGTTGCCTGTGGAGGAGGCTATTGTGTCTACTTGCCCAAAGAAAGCTGGTCACAGATATTCTTCACAGAGTACATGTATGCAAAACTATCCCTGCTTAATTAACACCGTAGACCATAACATACTTCTTGATAAAGTTAATTTTTATGGTATATGTGGAACACCCCTAGCCTGGCTTGCTAGTTATCTTTCCAACAGGCAGCAATATGTCCAGTTACATGATCATGCTTCTCCATACAAGAAAATTAAATGTGGAGTCCCACAAGGCTCTGTCCTTGACCCTCTTCTTTTTTTGATATATATCAATGATTTTTTCCATTCCTCTACATATCTCTCTTTTATTCTTTTTGCTGATGATACAAATATTTTCTTCCGTCACAAGGACATTCCCACTTTGATCAATACTGTTAATAGTGAGCTGTATCTTGTCTCCTCTTGGTTCAATGCTAATAAACTTACTCTCCATCCTGATAAGACTAAATTTATTTTATTTCATCCCTCATGCAAAAAGGTCAACTTAGATGAAATTCACATAAATATCAATGGTGCTCCACTTTCACGAGTCGAAAACACTAAATTCTTAGGAGTAATCATTCATCAAAATCTCTCCTGGAAACCTCATATTAGTGCTGTCAAGGGTTCATTAACGTCTAAGAAGAAAAAGACATTAATGAACCCTTGGTGCTGTCAAAGAGAAAACATCTAAAGTCATAGGTGTCATGTGCAATTCAAGACAATATCTACCCCCTAACACCCTAAAGACCTTATATAACTCTCTTTTCTCACCATATATTAATTATTGCAACATTATTTGGGCATCTACCTTTGATTCTTATTTAGAACCTCTTTTTTTACTACAAAAGAAAGTGATTCGCATTATTACTTTCTCACCTCCTCAAACTCACTCATAAACTCAATATTTTACCTATTCACTCTATCTTCAAGTACCAAGTAGCTTATTTTGTCTTCTCACATATATTAAATAACTTACTGCCTGCTCCTCTTTCTTCACTTTTTCACTTCAATTTTGAATATCATGACCATTAAATACTCGCTCCAGACTCAATCTGCACAAAGTGTTTGCTGAACACCATCTTTCAATGCGCTCTCAACCTCCTTCTATCTGGAACAGTCTTCCTCTTACTTTTCGCATTCTCTCAATATTTCAAATTTTAGAAGTAATATAAAGAGATGTTTTTTGAACAACTAAAAAAGTCTCTAAACTAATATTATTTGCATATTGAAACCTTGATTTCTGAATTACTATTATTATATTGAATTACTGATTCAGTGAAAGTAGATAATATTTTATTTTATTTATTTATCTATATTTTATTTATTTATTTATTTTGTATTTGAATGTAATTAGCTTAGTTTTCTGAATTTGTTAGTCCTGTCTTCTCTTATGTCAATCCAAAATTTTCATGTTGACCAAGCCATTTAAGCCTCTGGCTTTGGCTTTTCTTGTAATTAGTTATTCTGTATAGGACAAAATAAAGTATTGATTGATTGATGGTTTTAGAAGTCTGATTAACATATTCTGAATTACAGTTAAAATGTCAATTACCAATGAGTGATGTCACAACTTTTTTGACAAGCAGCCTTTAATTGGCCTTGTTTGAAGAGTAAGTTTCTATGGTAAATAACAAAACCAAGAAGAATTCAGCTGTGAAAACAAAAAACGTCTCGTTTTTGTATGAGCTGTTAATGTGCAAATATTGAGCATTTCTGGACTGTATGTAGTTACCGTAACAATGCTAATCATTCACAAAACAAGGCTGCAAGACCTCTTTTGACCTAATATCAATATCACTGAATGTATATACACAAAACTCAGCAGATGCAAAAAATTATGTCCTTTGTTTATCCAGCTTGAAAAAAATTCAACTTAACGCAAATGCCTCTTAAAATATCTGCCTTCTATAAATCATTCTCTTCGGATATATCTAATCATGTAAAAATGCGTGACTGCAGATAAAAGAGCGATTATATAACCTCAATAGTAACTTTATAATACAAAACTGTGTCCCTGGCAACAACCAACAACCAAGATTATCAAAATAGTCATCTAACCTTGCAACCTTCCAGCATACAAACTCTCGATCTCAGCCCTCTCGCTGATCAACTTCATCAAATCGTCGCATAACTTCGCGCCATCGTCAATGCGCTTAACGGTTTTTTTGTAGCCATTCACATTCCAGAAGTTGAAGCCATCTGTTCTGCTGTTCTCTGTTTCTATAGAATTAGAAGGCACAGCTGAGGCAGGAGAAGAGATCTTGTCGGGAGCATTGGTATAGCCATCTTCTAGTTCTACGCCACAATCTGCAGATGGTTTCTCAAGAACCGGATACAAACCAGCCTCCCGATCGTTAGCATTCAAATCACCTGCTTCCCCTTCCTCCATTTGTGTTACGATCTAATAAACTCCTTTGCACTGAATTAGGCACGACTCCAGTTTTGTTCTGTTTTTCTTTGTCTTGTTTGACACCTGCAGCTAGAGAGCCCGCGGTTCTGAGCTGACACTGGTCAGCACAACTTTGCTGTGTAGCCGCGCTAAATATTCCTGGAAGAAAACAAGATGGCGCTGTTACAAGTTTATTGAAAGTTCTCTTGTACCAATTGATTTTCCCGGCCGATCTATCAAGACCAAGAAGGAAATTTTTGTGCTTTTGGAAACTTAAATGTCCCATTAACGGGGATGTTGGGTAACTTTGTGGGTCGACACCTTTCTTTGATTGTTTGATTTGTTTGACTTGGTTGACGTCTCACGTCTGATGACTCATCGGCCGATAAACAATATTCTACGGATGAATTGATACAAGCTGTTGGAATGTGTTGGAGTTGTTCAGCTTAAATTTGGCAAGAAAACGACGTAATTAAAAGAACTTGCCAGAAATGAAATCGGAAATCCTTTCTCAACCGCTGTCAAAAAGTGCTGGATAAGTCTTACTCATCAGTGTGTAAATGTGAAACTGAAAGACAGTCTCGCGTGCAACGAACTGTGTGCAACAAATGTTGACGTTTGCACTTCACTTTGAACAGTTGCAAAGAACAGGTGTGGTGTAAGAAGTTAGTGTTAGTACCAAAGTAAACATGAACAACGAGGAGCTCGAACTGTTGTCAGACTCCAAGTATCGCCAGTTTATCTCCGCTGTGGAGAAAGCTTTGAAGGGATTCGATTACACAAGCGAGTGGGCGGACCTTATATCGGCGCTTGGTAAACTGAACAAGGTAAGAAAACTTTAAAACGTGGCCCCTTTTAAAAGGTCGTACACCCAAATAGTCAATTTCTTTGGAAATATCTGGTCCTTCAAAATTTGTACACTTTTTTTTTTTATTAAGAAAAAACTTAGAAAGAACAGTGAGGCTCAAATTATCAGAAAAATAAGAACAAATAGAACAATCTGAGGCTGAAATGAAAATGTTAAGAAAAAAATAAATTTAATAAAAATGGTGAAATGCAGCAAGCAATCACACTCAGCATCACACAGTAAATAAGTGTTGATACAGTGCATCTGTCTGTAACCTTATACCTTTGTCCATAATAATAGCCATACATGCCATCGAAATGACATGTCTTACACGTACACACAGACTTGAACTATCTTTTCACAAACAAAATACTGAATATACTGTGTGCCTCAAATCATAAGATAAACAGAGCATACAAGAGTACCAAAAGGCGCTTTAGTTGATTTTCAGCCAATAAGGCAGTTAAAAACAAAATAAGAACATTTTGAGCATCAAATTGCTGAAAAAATAAGAACATTGGGCCTGAGCAAAATTTTACTAGTTCTCAATACAAAAAGTATATTGATAAAAAATCTCCAATCTGATGATCCTTATTTCTACTTTTCATGAAGGGATATAACTGTTAAGAGTAAGTAGGCATCTTTTTTGAGTGAAAAAGTTGGCAAAACTCAAAAATGTGCCTAATTCATACCTGCCAACCATCCCAATTTTTGACTTTCAAAACCTCCAAAAATCGGGACATCTCGATTTTCTAGAATTTCAGCCGGTAAATATTCCAGTTTTTAAAATAATATATTTAAGACATAAATCAACATTTTTCCAGGTTTTTTTCTGCAAATTGAGAAGAAGTTTCCTTTATCAATCCCATTTGAACCGTATGTATGAATGGCTTGTGGATTTTGGTATGGAGCACAATCAATCTGCTTCGATCTTCCTCTTCCCCAGGTTTTCAGCATCCAGTGAGCCCACTGGGTTTGATGGGAAGCTTTGGTCTACAGGGAGGGGGG
>JAOBYH010135542.1:0-10941 GCA_025403525.1 Umimayanthus kanabou
TATTATTATTATTATTACTACTACTACTATTACCACTAAAATTAGTCTTAACATGTTTTTTTCATATTTTGATTTTTGGTCTTGATATGTAAAAGGCTTATAATTCCTTACCTTTCACAGTTACACTTTTTACCATACGTTTGTAAAGTCATACAACTTTTGAAAATGCGTCCTTAAACTTACAACTATTTCTGTTGTTGTTATTATTAAAATAGATTTTTATATTCCCCAGTGACCATAAACAATAACTTCAAGTCGAGGTAAAACTCCAAGTTTCCATGCATTTGATGTATTTTCGCCCCTCTGGCCTCGACTCAAAGTTTTTGCTTATGGTCACTGGAGCGTATTATGAAAGTGGTCTTTAATATTTAAAATTTTTTCTTTCCTTGATATATATTTATAATTCAATATCTCATCACTAAAGTTAACAATATTTTTTCAGCAAATATAAATAAATGTAACTGAAAAGCCCATTCTTGTTTAAAGGTTCTTACAATCTGCAAGTTCAAATTGTCAGCCATAGGGATGCCGAAAATGGGGGCCAGAGGGGCTTCGCTCCTCCCCCAGCTCCCACCCCCCCCCCACACACACACACATACATACACACACACACACACACACACACACACGCACACACGCACACCAACACCTTTTGCAAAACGATAGAATCACAGAGACTTCCCTTCTTCCTCCATTTCAAGTCGATAGTCACTAGTTTTAAATGAAGTACTCACGAACAATGCAAAGCCCAATTGAGGTCCTCTGTTGCCATCCAGGACAGCAATGGGGATTCGCCCTCCCACCACAGACATTGGGTCTGAAGAGGAAAAAACATTACTTTAAAGTTAAGCACAGAAAAAACTCGGACAACGATCTTGTCCGTTAATACTTAGGTGTTTCCATTTTTCGTTATTTATTTCCAACTGTGTTTATTTGAAATCAAAACAATTCGAGGTAGACATACAAAAGCATTTAGACATATTTAATATTTGAGTGGTGTCAGAAACAAGGCACATTTGACATAACCACTCAAAGTAATTGTCTTGGCCCGGCAGCCGGCCCGATTTGTGACAAAGACCAACATAAGACTTTTAAAAGCAAACATTTAATGATTTAGAACGTATTTTTCCGTGTATATAGTGGAGTCTAGACGAATTTTACTTTTTGAGGAATATAATAACATATATATATAAGCATTTTCTTTGAACTTGGAAATGTTTGTTGAAAATATGTATTTTGCACAGATTATAAGATGATAATATTTGGATCTGTTTGAAAGCATTTGATTTACTAGCTCATGTGATAGAAAAGCGAAATGTAAATCAACTGGGTCTTGGTGACTATTTTGGTCGGTTTTGGTATTCTAACTAATGGAG
The DNA here is from genome assembly GCA_025403525.1 of Umimayanthus kanabou. NCBI lineage: Eukaryota > Metazoa > Cnidaria > Anthozoa > Zoantharia > Parazoanthidae > Umimayanthus > Umimayanthus kanabou. Next base: position 1,377 of record JAOBYH010135542.1, read on the forward strand.
TGTTGCCCTAAAGTTCCTTCCAGCTATGTTCTATCTGAAACTGATACCGTAATACCAGTTTTGATACAACGCTTCAAGGGGAGATGAAAGCACAAATAATCCTTCCTGGACGACTGCGTTTTAAATTAGAAACGTATGTTCGTTGTTGATTTTGATTTGAGACTGCTTTACTAATTGTTTCATCATTAGAGGACCTGGGGTCCGTGAGAACTTCATGTATATGTTTGCGAGGGTAAGTGCTAACCTTTGTATATAATACTTTCTGATATGTGCAAGAAAATATAAAACACTCACCCTGACATAATCTGATAGTCCTTTCTTGCCGAACCTTGGCCTTGTGCCTGAGCGTGGGCTGTATGAGTGGCCGTGACCCACACCAGAGAAATTACAATCAACATATTGTGGCTCATTGTCACAACACTCAATGAGAGTCTTCAATCTCAAATATTTGGCAGAATATCCCCTTCGAACGCCAGAGCGATTCTCCACTACTCTGCTGCAAGGTTTGGCTCAAAGATATCAACAAACAATGTTAGCCGCAGAAATACACAGCAAATGCTTGCGATTATAGATCTGTTTTATCCTTTTATCTTCGTGCCAAGAAATCGTTGTCGGTTGAAAATAAAGATCGAAACCGTCCGAAGAAGCCACAGAGCGTCCTGATCCGTACAGAAAGACCTTTGAGAGAATCAAATTTCTCTTGTCGAAGACCCGTTGTTGGAGAGCAAAACAGGGACTGCAGTAGCCTCCACACAGACGAGTCTCGTTCAAAATCGCCAAACTGTACTGAACAGCTTTTGCTTCACTTGTCAGGACGAGTGGAATGTCGCTGGAGGAAATCAGATAGCCACATGGGGGATGAATTCGATAAGCTTATTTACCGTTAACTTGATACCTTAGCTTGATTATATTTACACTCCATTTAAAAACAGACCATGGCCCGCCTTGCATCTGTGTGCATACTATCAAGTTCGGAATTACCAGAGAACACCTTTCATTCATTAAACATAAAAGCAGGAGTGGCGTTACAACAGCCTGTTCTTGATATTCTTTTAAACCTTTTTATTCTTAACATATTAATAGTACACTGATGAATACTATTGATTAATATCAGTGAGTATATCCTTATTGTTTTGGGGCCTGTTCGATTTCATATCGCAATAATCGTTGAAAGCGAGAAGTGATATCTATAAATAATCCCTCAGCGTCACGAAATGCCCAGCTCCATATTCCTGAGTTATTGTGATTTATTGCCTTTCTCAAGAAGATAAAACTTAACTTTTTCTGGCGACTTAGAAATAAAATTGAATTGGTTTGAGCCTGGGCTTTTTGCCCAGTTTAATCCTCCTCCTCCATACACAAAGCTAAAACTTTTTGTAACCTTATTTATAATAGTAAGTTATTAAGTTCCAACGATGCAATAACTCAGTTGCCAGCTCATATTATGATTGAGTAGTTTATTGGCGATGAAATCTCTTTCAGACGGAAGGTTGACCTCTCATTTCGACATCGCTCAAGAGGAAGGAGGTTCTGTTCATCCACTCGTCCAGCTAATTAGAGTCAACACGAGCGTAAAGTCGAGTGATCCCCAAGAAAATTATGTGTGATTAAAATCTGTCGAATCTATCTGAGTCAGTTTTTCATGAGCACAATTAGGTGTTCTAACATTCTGAACGAGTTTCTAAGGTTTTTTCGTGACTGTACTTGCATTAAAAGACGCTACCCAGCCCAAACGTGGATTGTAAAAAATGCTAGATAAAAGTCCATATGTTTCAGTTGACAAATGGAGATATTTGGGCCTGACAGTTTTGTAAGACTGCCAGACCTAGTAGATGTCTAAGTGATTGTTATCCTGACAGCAATGCCCCCACTGACAGATTGTTAGACTCCTCTTCAAATTTATCAAAAGTTTGTACTGTTGTAATGTGGGGGCTGAGGAAAGAGGTCTTCTTGGGGTCCGTGGGGGCATAGACCGGGGCATGGTCCCACGGGAAATTGTGCGACTTCACATGCACAAGAAAAGCGTCCAAGGTCTTCCACTGACGAGTGAATTAGTTGTCGATAACTTTAAGTTGTCGATAGCAAAAAGTAATCAACGGCTTTTCTACACACGGGAGACCAGACAGTTAATAGGCCATGCCACTTGCCTAGCCACGCATGTCAACTTCGTTCCCAGGACGTTGTCGATAACTGTCTCACAGACGGGAAAAATTAGTTGTATCGATATTAACAAAAGTATTTTTCCTTTCGAAAAGGAAAACTTAATAGTTGTCGACGACTAGCTTTTAGACAGTTTGTTATCGAAGACTTGGAACACACGCGGGATTTTTTTAGTTATCAGTCTTTTTTTTTTGGTATCGACAACTAGTAATTATCGATAATTATTTCCCTGTGGAGGCCCTAAACCTTCAACCCATATATAAATGCAACTTTATGTGTGTTTTAAAAAATTTAAGCAAGAAAGCAAAGCTAAAATACCTAATACATACCAAAACTAGGTAACAGAAGTCAAACGTATAACTAAAAGGTAAAAGGTGCAGCCGGATAAATTACAAGACGACCTGGTCAGAGCACGCTACTCTACATTTTATACTCTTTTTTATAACGGAACGTCTAATTTTTGGGCTGAGGCTGAGTGTTTCTAAATATTTTGAGAATTTCAGCCTCAAATGTTCTTAAAACGTTCTTTAAAAACATAATTGTTATTTTGGGTGTACATAAATTTGTTATTTTCTTTCGCACAAATAGCCTGCCCGCAGACGTTAATTCTCCGCCGCGGGAAGCTCTCGGAGGAGAATTAACGTCTGCATCGAGCCTATACCCTGGTCCGCATCAAATAAATATTATAATAATAATAATAAATAAAAAAAGATTTAAAAACAAAGTTGAACATGCACAACACTATAGGCGATGTTGTACTGACAAACATTGGTAAATCGTCACTAGCCAAGAAACAAATTATTTCCATGATTTTGTGCAGTATCCAAAATGAAAGTTCTTCGCCTTTCCTCAGCCTTGAGCATGTTCTTAGCATGTTCTTATAAAAACGTTTATCCTTTTCCACAGTTGGCTGCAAAAGAAATAACTATATTTTAGTTAACAATACACCGTGGAACGAACACAATCATAATCTCTTTTTTATAAGAACCTTTTTTATAAGAACCTTTTTTATAAGAGCATTAGGCTGCAAAATGTCCAAAATTTAAGAACATGTTAAGAACATACCAGAGGCTGAGAGAAGGTGAAGAGTTTTGTTTTGAATACTCCACAGAATCTTGGAAATAATTTGTTTCTCGGCTAATGTTCCGTCGTCAGTGTAACATCTACATGATCAACTTTGTTTTCAAATCTTTTTGATTTATTATTATATTTTTTTTCCTGCCGGCGAGGTTAACAGCTAATTAGTAAACCTTTTCTATGCTTCCGGTTGGTTTGTGCGAATGGAAAATAACAAATGCACTCCCAATATTTAATACTAACAGTTGTTAAAGACACTTGAGGCTGAAATCCTCCAAATATTTAAGAACATTCAGCGTCAGCCCTGACATTAGACGTTCTTAAATAAATAAAGAATGTATATAGTTCGTTGTAATGACGTCCGGAAAAGATCTTGTATAGTTGGAAAGCCCTCTCTATGTTCCTTAGAAAATGTGACACTCCCCAACCCCAACCCTACCCCCCTAGCTCTCGGCGGTCCCTCATAACTATAGAAACTTTCTAAAACAGACAGAAGGCTTAATTTGCTAGTTTCTCCAAACGCGCTAATTTCGTTCAATTTACGAATCACACATCCGGCTAAGTTATTGGAAAAGTCTGAAGCAATTCCAATTAACGTTAAGGTAAACCACTAAGGTTTAATAGTTAGAAGCGCTTTTAATAGGTTTGAATTTTTTACGGTTCACGCCTTAGTTTCATATCATGTGAAATATCATGCCAACTCAACGAACTTGGGAGTTACTTGCGAGAGTAAGGACATATTAAACGGTATAGGTATAGTACTTTTCTAGGAGGGAAAAAAGAGAAAGAACGCGATGTCAAGGGATTGTAGTGTTACCCCGGTTTTAGTATATCGTTATCTATATCAACCTATTTAATGTCTTAATAACAATTATACAAGAAAAATTAAAACAAGCAAAATAGTGGGGTATGACTGTACAGTATAGTCTAGAGATTGTAGCAGCTTACTCTTAACTTCAAATTTCGCTTTTGTAGCCTGTTCTACAAATGGAAAAAAGAAACAAATAAAAACAAAAGAAAGGATTTAATGTTTGCAACCTGACGGCTAAGAGTGAAACTATTTCGTGATTTGATACAAAAAGTAAGAAAGGGCTTGTAAATGCACATGTAAATTATATTCTACACAAAAAGGACAGCGTCCCAAGTTGGATTTGTAGTGTGAGAGTGTAGTTTACAGTTTGCTCTAACGAGCACGCCCTTGAGAGATTGCGCTCTTTGGGATGGGTGGAGGCCGATGTACCAGTGTGACTTTGAATTCACACAAAACAAACATGAATTGCATTGTATTGGACAGGCGAACCGTTGGAGTAATTTTTGATCACGCTCTTATACCATGGAATAACATGTTACCTCTATGTAATTATATTATTATTGACTATTATTATTGTTATTATTGTTGTTGTTATTGTTGGTTTCATTCTTATTCATTGTTTCACCATAATAGAAAAAACAATAGACTAGAGAGAAACCTCTAGTAAATATCAGGGCTTACGTTGATAGGGACTCCTTGTATCTTAAAAGTTTTCAATGGTCAGCTGGTACAGAAATTGCAAGTTGGACGGATTAAATTGCATTGATAAATGTATAAGAAATGATACTGAGAATAAAAACACTACTGATACAGGGAAACTATTCACTAATTAACTTCAGATTTATTTGTATTGTGATTACTTACCAGGTATTCTCAAAGTTTTGATTTGAATGATGTTAGGGATTTTGATGACGAGATACTGGTTGGCTCTTTTTGCTGACGACACAAGCATCTTCTTAGTGATCCCAGCGTGCTGACAATTACATTTTAAAAATTCGGACGTTTAGAAATTGGAGAATGGGTGAAAGCCAGTAACCTTGCAGTAAATATAAAGAAACGAGTTTCCTGCTCTTCAGACAAAAAAAAAGGAATAAAACTTGATTTCTCTGCTACATTTAATGTCCATAAACTTAAAATGGAACACACAATGCAATTTCTAGGAGTAAATATTTATATTAACGAAAGTCTTGCATTGAAACCACATACAGACTGAAATTCTACAAAGATATCAAGTCTATTGGCATAATCTGTATAGCTAAGTTTTCCAATCTAAAATTCCTGATGAACACCTTCTTCGATACTCATCATTGAAGATTTTTGATCTTTGAACTGTACAAATTGTTTTCCGATTTTATAGATTACTCTTACTTGGTGATGCCGCAAATTCCATAATGTTCTAATTTATGGAATATAATTTTATAATTGATATCAAAAATTTTGGAAAGTTCTAGAAATAATACTGCAGTTGTTTTCACTCTGGTCAAAGACATGGCTACGTTATTGAAGAGATGAATGTTCACCTGTTTGTACAAAGGCCATTTTGTTTTTTGTTCATACATTCATTAATTTGGTTGTAAATAATTCTCTCTAAAGATTTTAAGTACCAAGGAAGAATACATTTTGGCCTATAATCACTAAAGAGCTCGGGGTCATCAGCGATAATTTTAGCTGTCTTCAGTTTATTCGGATGAAATATCAACCATATAAAATGAGTTGCGGAGAACGTCGATAGGCCAGAGTCATTCTCTCGACCTTGCATTAACCACACTTTTACCGACATCAATGCCCTGTCGCATTTCGTATGCACCTGATTGCAAAGCCGCGGAAGTCACTTTCGTTACCTTTTAAAACCGTTTGTGCAATTTCAGTTGATGAATTTGATCAATTTCGGTTGATGAAATCCAATCCGCCTTTCCAAAACAAATTAGGTGAGAAATAACTGCAGTGGTCGCAGCTCAAACATTAAAAGTCTTTTTTTTTTTGACAAAACAATGCTCCCTATTCCTACAAAACGGTATTTGAACTGCAATCACAAGAGTTGCACTTGTCACAATGTTAATTTGCTTCTGTGCAATGATTTCAAAGCTATGCGGATATGCCTTGCTGTTTTTCACATGGAGAATTCCGACTATGAAATGAAATGAAGCAAGCAAGGAAAAAACTTAATAATTTCTCCCTGGGAAACTGAGACAATGTTAGTAATTTGACATTTAATGTCTGCTATAAGAAGTCATAACAAAATCCCTTTTGGAGCAACTACGATTGGTGTATTGCTTGTTAGAATATAGAATATGATTGGCTATTTAACATCATGCGAGAGACAGCACCAATTCAGGATCAGATTGCAATTGGTAAATAGATTATTCCTTTTCCGGCCACATGCGAAACGCAAAGCCGAAAGAATAGTGCGTCATGCATGAACCAACAAGATCCTACAATTAACTGTACAACGTAAGTGCCTTAGAATTGGCGTCATTATTACTTGGGGTTTTACGGATCTCTGCAGCTTCCGTCAACGAATCGCTTTCAATACATTAGAAGATTTAAAAGGGCTGTTTCCGCCACGTCGGATGGAGATAATCTACCTGTTTTATTTTGTCAACAATTAAGGAACGATAACAAAGCTTTATTTGAGGTTTCAAAAAGTAATTAGCTAAAAGCTAAATCCTTTCCAGAGCCAAGTGGTTCATAAGTCCGGTGCTTATCTCTGGTTAATTAACTGTTAAACGCACGAGAGTCTGTGACAAACCCTGGTACTCATTTATACATTTATACAGCTGAGTGGATTGAAGCAAATCCAATAACCGCCGCGCCTTGCTCAAGACGGGGTTCGACATCGCAACCTCTCGGGGGGAAGGAGAGGGGGAAGAAGGGGGAATTCTCCATCATATATAGTGGGCATGTGTTGCTAGCTCCTCCAAACACTTTTCCTGTTCCTGATCAGAATTTTGCTGGCCGATTACCAGCATTTATTACTGAGTTGAATTCACCTGCATTTCCAGAATCAAAACTTCTAATGTTTGTGTAAAGTAACATTAAAGAAGGTTATAGATTACCGTTTGGTCAATACCGATTGACTTGTTTTTTTTTCTATCAACAAATCTTCACTTGAACAATTTGTACAGCAAGCAATTTTGGAGCTATTATCAAACGGATGTTTTGAAGAGCACAACGCCCGCCTTTTTGTGTTAACCTGCTCACTTTAGCCGAGGGGAAAAAACTTCGTTTGGTGATTGACTTGAGGCAAATCAGTAATCAATGTTTGGTTTTGCTTAAATTCAAGTATGAATATCTGCGTTCGTTCGTAAGACGTTTTGAATGAAGGACACTGATTCTTTACCTGGGACCTCAAACCAGGTTACCATCATGTTAGCAATAATCCTGAGCATCAAAGCTATCTGGGTTTCGCTTGAAATTTTAAAGGAGTTTTTAGATATTTTAATTTTAAAGTGCTTCCATTTGGCCTTGGCAGTGCTTGTTTTTGCTTCACGAAATTGCTTCGGCCCCTAGTAAGGCAACAATGGGTCGCATCAGCTTCGTGTATCTGGATGATGGCTCAGACAGTCTGCCCGATAATTGTTCTGCACAGGAGGAGAGTATAATAGACCACTTTCGAATTACCCTTCCGTTCCCGAAACATTAACTTGAAGTCAAGGTTAGTGCTGAGCTGTGCGAAAAAAAAATACACCAAATGTATTGCACAGCACAGCATTAGCCTCGACTTCAGGTTATTGTTCGCGGGAACTGAAGCGTAATTCGAAAGTGGTGTATTCAACGTAAAGATCTTGACTCCTCCGAATTTGTAGTTAATGAAGAGAAGTTGTACTGGTCGCCTAGACATATTGGCGAGTACAGGGCTTTATCATAAACAGTTCGAGTTCCGGATAACAAACTAGCAAAGCTTAAAACATTATTAGACTCTGTCTTTCAGGACGGCTTCGTTACTTTTAAGAATTTAGCTAAGATTGCAGGATTGGTAAATTTGATTTACTACTACTAGTACTTGGGCCGATTGCTCGATTACTTACAAAGCAAATGTACTTTGTAATTGAGTCTAGACTAGCTTGGGATTCTTCAAAGCCGATTTCCTCGAGTTTGATAGAATTGAAATTTGGTTTTTGAGCATTGAGTGATTGATTCAACGGCTATTCAATTAGACCAGCCCTTACTTCTCCGTAGCGCGTTTTTCGACGCTAATGATGTTGCATTCGGGGGATTTTCTACCAATCTTTACGTTTCTTCGGTTAACGGGATGAAAAAGGCCAAAGTTGTACAAATTGAGAACTTAAAGCGACTTATTACGTGTAAGCATCCTAATTTAGTTAGTTACAGAACAAGCGGAAAGTGAAGGTCTTTAGAGACAATGATAGTGCCGCCAGAATTGTTTTAGTTGGCAGTCCAAGGCCTCATCTTCAATCATTAGCAATTGACATTTTTCAGCTTTGCTTAACCAAACGCATTGTTCTCGATACACAATGGATTCCTCGTTCTGAGAATAAGAGAGCCGAACTTCTCAGTAGATTTGTTGACAAGGACGATTGGTCTTTGAACCCTGTAGTTTCTCAAGATATCGATGCCCAAATGGAGCCCTTACACCGTTGATAGATTAGCATTTTACTATAATGCACAACTTTCCGGATTTAATTCCAAATTTGTTTCGCCAGGCAGTTGTGGAGTAGATGCATTTGCTCAGGATTGGATTCACGAGAATAATTGGATTTGCCCACCAGTGTCTTTGATAGTGTGCTCGATCAGAAAGCTTGTAACGGATTATGGAACTTCTCGATTTAAGAGCTTTGTTAAAGATGTTTTTGATCTTTCTCGAATTGAGAATCTGCTCATTGAGGGCCTAGGTCAAAAGGAAATTTACAAGTGCAAAAATTCCTTATTTAGTTCATGTCCTTCGTTCAGGATTTAGCCTTGTGAATTCAATTATGAATAATTTACAAGTTAACTGATTTTTATTACTCATAGCCGTCTGCGCTATTTGCGTTTTGTGCCTTGTAGTGCTCACGTAATTACACTTTGCTTTATCACCATTTAGATATGTAAATTGAACGATTGCACCACTTATGAGCTGATCGAAATAGCACGTGTTTGCTTTTGGTGCCTTATACAGTGGGACCTCGATTTAACGAACTACCAAGGGACCGAGGAAATGCGTTTGTTATATCGAGGGTTCGTTAAATCGAAAACCTTGATATACCGATATAGTCTCGTAAGAATTTCTATGTACTGTAATTTTCTGCGACATGCTTTGATCTTACTTGTTCCTAAAGCAAAATACTCTCACAGAGATTTTAGGGTAGCTATAGTGAATCCTGTCATGCCATCTGCAAGTTGTGCACTGAATCGCACAAGACCACTTGCTTGGTATTTGTCTCAGATTCCTCCTCTTCAGCTGCAAGCCGGATCTCCTGCATGCGCCTCTTCGTCATTTATTTTAGAGCTTTTCTGATGTCTGAGCTTGGCAGCCATCCTTGTGTACGACTGGATCTGCTGGGGTTTGAGGAACTC
>JAOBYH010135986.1:0-10939 GCA_025403525.1 Umimayanthus kanabou
GGTGCCAAGCCACCTTCGCAGGCTTTAACAGCTTTAGCAAACCGCTGACAGCCCTCTCAGTACTAGAGTAATCTAAACGAGAGTACACGTTCTAAGTTCTAAGTTTTAAGCTTTGTCCTGGCTGCATCGATGCCCTGGGCTTCGTTTGCCGCAGCTCCCTTGGCGACTGCTCCACGCCAGGCTGATCGGTTCTGGACCAGTGTCTCAAGATGTGTGGTCAATTCCAAAGTCCTTCAAGGAGGCTTTCAGAGTGTTCTTGGATCTCTTCTTCTGGCCACCTTGAGAGCGAGCGCCCGTCTGCAGTTCTCCATACAACTAAAAATTAACCTAAAATTCTTGCAATCCGTAAACAAACATGCAATAGCATATTGTTAAGAGAGTGCCAGCTATAATTGTTACTGTAGTCTGTTACTGTTAAATAACCAATAAAATGTTTTGTTCTCAGAGTAGAGCTTTACTGGAACAAATTCTAATTTAAACCGTACAAACTACATACAGCTAATTATCCTGTAAGTTCACCGATCCTTTGTCAAAGACAGGGAGGAGCGGGATTTGAGCATGGGCCGAGGGTACTTGAGTGTAAGGAGAGTGTTAAACTCTACGAACTCGATGCTGCCGTCATTATTGGTGTCAACCATCCTAAACAGCTCTCTCAACTGCCGGTCTTTCATTGGAATGTTCTGCTTCTTCAAGCCGATCAAAAATTCCTCCAAAGACACGCTCTTCGTGTTACTGTCCTTCGCCAGCATCTTGAAGATATCGACCAGGCGCCATCCGCGAATTCGAACGAAGGCCATGAATTGCTCCCAAACTGCGGGGTCTTTCTTTCCCTTTGAAACTCGCCCGCCTTTGATACTCACGTCCCAGGAACACGTAAAGTCCGATTTTACGCGTAGAACTGCATTTAGCTTGTCCTGGCAGGGTTTGTCGAACACAATGTCGTCCAACTGCATTTCCTGTAGCGCGTTGGAGGGGTTGTGGTGGACGGCCTTGAGTAGATAGCACGCGCCTGCGCTTTGGAGCGGGTTGCGACCTATTTTGAGAACCTGGAGCGTTCTATTTTCTTGCAGTCCTCTGGCAACCGTCTGGGCACCTTGCAAAAAAAAAATGTAATGTTGTGATAGAAAAAATGTTTTTGTCGCGTCAAAACCTCAATTATGGCCACTTTGGTGAAAAATGTCTTTAAAAACTGAAAGAAATTGCCTCCAACTTGGAAAAACGTAGCTCTTGCAATAAAGTTTTGAAAATAATATTAAGGTATTAGCCCAGTCAGAAGGGGGGGAAAATGGTCAAAAAGCAAAAACAATTTACTTGAATTACTGTGAATAAAGTTTCATAAAATATCGATGTTGGTGTGAAAATCGATACCCCTTGTGTCAAATTATAATCACACTGCAAGGTCATAAAATACAGTTTATTTTGATTTCCTCCGCTGTATTACTCTTGAAGTAAACAATTTTATTGAAAAATTCATTTATCCAATGTGACTCAAAAATACACCGGAGCCTGGATCTAATTAAAGCACTTTTTGTTTGCGAGGAATGGAGCGATATTGTTTCTAAAACAAACCATAACTTTACTGACTTGAATCTTTCTTCCAAGTAGCTCATTTAACCCGGGCTCTGACTAAAATTTTCTTGTCATGATTACATGTTCTTGATTTGTGGCAAATTTCATTAAGTTTCATTACATCTAAGTTTCCTTTTCTTTCTTATTTGATGTTGTACCTGTATCAGACAACAAGAAACTGCGTCCAAAAACGAAATAAATGCTTGATTTTTGCCTCGATATGCCCGTTTCGAGTTCGCCATCTTTAATTCTACTCGGAAAGACTTGTATTGAGTAGAATTCATCAATAACAGTCAACTGAAGTCCGAACTAAAAGCAAAAAATGCTCGATGACTTCGGCATCCCAAACAAATGACATCATCCATAGCAACCGTAGTAATATGAGCAGTCGTGTTTTGCGAAAGCAGATTACATGCGCAGTGACGCACTGCGCTTCCTATTCAGGAAATATGGACAACCGCTTACACAAAAAACAGCTGGTTCTTCAATATGGCGGCCAACAAGGCTGACTTGACAACCAACTTCAATGGAAAGTTTTGGCACTTTCTCATTACCAAAAGCAGTTTTTGTTTGGGCAAAACTTATGCGAAAAGAATAAAGATTCAATATTTATTCAAATTTTGAAGTGTCACTTTTGACAACTAAGATGGGGCTAAGACCTTAATAGTCAATAGAGATAGTAAGTGTCTCTGGTCAGCATATATGTGAGTTTTTTATGTTGTTGCCATGGTAACTGCTCCCTTAGTTTTTAAGAATATTGTATAAATAATTTGTGCGCACATTGATACCTTAGCCAGTAAATGTTGTTCTATTGATTTATATCCATATATTTCAAGTCCCCAGATAAACAATAGTTGTATATTTGCATCATTTCACATGTTTTCCATTCGCAAGGAAAAACAGCAATTCCACAAAAAAAATATAACATATCAAAGCATGTGACGTCACTGTGACATCATGCTTTCATTTACAAAAACTAACCATTATTGAGGACATTTATTGAAAAATACACTTTTGGTAAGTTTTACCTTTAGCTACTTGAAATAAGGATCCATATCTCAAAGAAGTCGTGAGCAACCACCAAAATAGCTTGTGATGATGTCATCATGACATCATAGCACAATTAGTAGCCACGATTAGTAGCTAATGACACAAAAAATCGGCTAATCTTTGGTCAAGTTATATTCATGCCAGGTTTCATCATGATTATACTCATAATATTACCAACGTTACAATGAGGGGGGGATCACTTTCTGCCCCCCCCCCCTGGTCTGTGAATTTAAACTGCACAGACAACTATGATGTCACTAAAATAAAAGTGAAATCAGTAACTGATCATCAGTAGGGTACCTAAAATGTGTGCAATTCTACAATTGGTTTCGGTTCCATCCCCCCTGGTCTGTGACACTTCCGAAGGAGCCCGGTCCAGATAGGTTTAACACAAAGTTGGAGTCCGACTTATTCTAAATTATCACTAGAGTCCTATTGCCGATTTATCATATTAAAATAGCTACAATTCCTAAGAGAATAAAGAGAAAAGAAAATTGAAAACAGACTGTTACTCTTGTACAATTGTGCCTAAGAAAAAATAAAGTGAAAACAGACGGTTACTCTTTTACATGTACCTAACTAGTTAATACAAGTAAATACAAGTTAGTAAGATTTTGTTTAGTTCCTTTAGTTGTATTATTTAGAAAGCAATGCCCAGTTTTTCAACTTTTTTCTTTGTAGAAAGCCAACCATCAGAGCAATTGTCTGTCAACAGAGAGAATTGTCAAACTAGTGCAAGCCCAGGCAATGGGGGATATTATTGTAATAGTTCGCCTCTTCAACAGAAACGCTCTCAAACCGCCACTCATCAAGGTCAGAATGCAACATTGCAGCCTTCCTCCACTAATCAGAGAATTCTTTTGAATAGCGAACCAGAACAAAGCCAGTTGTCGCATCATCCAGATGATACAGAAATCTCTATAACTCAAAATAAAAATTGTGCTCCAACAGAGCCAAAGAGAAGGCATCTTAATGCTCCCTTGCTGCATGCCGAGATGCCCAATGCCACACCCGACTCAAGTGCAGATTATAGGAGTACATGCAGACTTGGCAAGAACATTAGCAGTTCAGGGGGGACTGTGCCAGTCTTAACAAGAGAAGATGTTCGAGGTACACAAACACTATTTCTACCAGCAGATGAAGAAACTCAGCCAGAACCAGACTCTAACAGTTTAGAAGAGGTCCACTTTGACCCAGGACTCTTTAACTTTGACATCGGCAAGTATTGTTATATAGTAATAATTGTTTGATTGTTCTTCTCTGCAATATACTTCTAGAAGAGCATAGGAAAAGATGGGGTTGTGTTTTAAATTCTTTCACTCAATCAAAACTCCAACTGTCTCTAGCTCATAAAATGCAAACCGTGTTGTAATATTTCACTTTTTTCTTTTCTTGTATTAATGTATTATATATTGTTATTTTCTTAAAAAAATGTTGTGAGAAATGTATATCAGTTGCAGTGTGATACAATAAAAATGAATTTGAAAAAAAGGTATTGTTAGTAATAATAGCCTTTTGCCAAATGCATGGTTACTTTGCTGGGCAACTGGATCATTTACGAAACTTTAAAAGGTCTATCTTTGGTCTGTGATTTTTTTTAGGTCTTAAATTTGCAAGGTTTACTGCTTTGGTCTTAGAGTTTTTAATTTCCACGTGAATGAAAGATTTTTGGGCTAAATTCTTCCTATAAAACTTTTTTGATGGGTGCAAGTTTGTTGTTTTATAAATATTTTATTTGGACAACTTTAATAGCAATACAATACAATTCAGGTGCTCCCCGCAGGGCTTTTCAGCAACCTGTTAACACCAAATACAATACAATTCAGGTGCTCCCCACAGGGCTTTTCAGCAACCTGTTAACACCAAATGCATGGTTCAGTGATTGAGGGTCTTTGCCAGACCGCTATCAGCAGTTCACAATGATTAAGTTACTCCCTCAGTTAACAAACCACAGCACCGGGTTTACATGTACCCTACTCTTTTAGATAAATATGTGGGTTCTTTTGTGTCCCCCAATAGAACGTCAAGAGACTAAACCAACAGTTTAATGCCCCTGTCCACGGACATTGTGGCGAAAGAAGTTTGCCCAAAGTTCAACCCTCAACCTGGCAGTCAGAGATCTTACCAACTGCGCTAACCTTGTACACACATTGCATTGTTATGCGTTGCAGCACAGATTTTTGCCACTTTCTATTAACCTTCTTGAGCCCCAAAAGCACCAAATGATGTATTGCTGAATTCTCCTATTTGGTAAACTGTCTCTATAGTTTCCTTGCAAACAGGTTGGAAGAATTTTGTTTTAAGGTTTGTGATGGCCTTTTGAGTTGTGTGGGAAGGATTTTTGTGCCAAAGTTGCCTAGCATTCATGACAAAGATTCCATTGGCGTGACTACCTGCACACAGGATGCAAATCAAAAGTAAGTGGTTGCTTACTATTAAGTAACCACTTACTACTTATAGTTTTGGTGGGGGTGTGCCGCCCAACTCTTCAAATCGTGTCCCTATTCCAGACTTTAAAAAAGCAACTTTCTATACCCTAATTCAGAGCAAACTGCAGAAATCAATTATTCAGTAATATTATAATAGCAGTAATAATTAATAAAACGTTTTTATCCTTACTAGGCACTGTGTCTCCCGTAAGAACAGCAAAAGGGTTGCGATGGCCTTGTGACCGGTGCGGGAAGGATTTTTGTAGTTCTAGTCACCTGAAACGACACTGGATTGTGCACACAGACTTTAAACCATACAAGTGTTCTGTCTGCAATAAGAGCTTCTCTTTCCAGTGGGATCTGAAGAAGCACTCCACAAAACACACGGGAAACAAGCGCTTTAAATGTCCGTTATGCCCCAAATCGTTCAACTCTAGAAAGGAACTGAAGTGGCACAACTGGCTTCACACAGGTAATTTTATTTTAGTTAAGTAACAATCTGTATTTATAAGAGTTAGGCAACCTTCGATTGTTATGTGGCCTTTTCCGATATTAGAATGTTTATATTTTCATACTGAAAACACATTAACCTAAGCACAACATGATATTGAAATAAGATGTCATGATTCAACTATTTCCTAAAGTAATATGTATTTCTTTTGTGCTACAACATTTCGTCCAATCCTGAGACTCCAAAACAACAGCCAAGAAAAGTCTTAAATTTTCTATGTTCCCGCACACATGGAATTTTTGTTGCATTATAACTCAGACGAGTTTTTACTAAAAGATAATGAATTAGTGAATCAGAGAGAAATACTGTCCCAGCTGACAAAGTTATCGCACTCATCATCATCATCATCTATCATTTTGATGGGAATTTCCTGTCATACTTGCCTCAGATGTGCCTCCATTGCCGTCGATCTGACAAACATGTAAGCCCCTTCAGCTCTTGCTTTGTTTTCACGCAGGACAGCTTCGCAGAAGTTGGAAGGTCCGAGTTTGCTTGACCCATGGCCCTCAGAGCATTGCCAGCAAGTTTTAATCAAAACAAACTGTGTCATGCTTGTTCAATCTATGTACACTTTTGTATTTAAATTGTAAAATTTTAATATTTTATCCTTTAATATATTTCACCAATGAGTCAAAAAGCAAACAATGATTTAATACTAAAATCCAGCTATTGAATGCTATAGTTTGGTTGAGTAGCAGTCGACCACATAGTTACTGACACGATGTGACGCATGTTTGCCACTGCCTTTAATATTTTCTATAATTGAAGGAAAGAAAGAACACAAGTGCCCGATTTGTCAGCATGAGTTTTCGGCACCAGGAAATTTGAAGGTTCACATGAGAAAACACACTGGTGAGTTACATGTACAGAGTATACAACCTACAGACCTTCCCGAATCGGGATTTTTATTGTACGGGGAAAATTTGGCAACTTTTTTTTGGGCGGGAGGACTTAATGGTATGGTTTCCGAGAAAATTTTTAAACTTGTCGAGAGTCCCTGGAATATCAATTCCCGTGCCCTGGGCTAATATTTTTGTCAAAAATTCTCGGAAAATTGATGTCCAATTTGCACTTATTGTCCACGAAAGGCATATTTTGAAATAAAATTTATCGAATTGACATAAAAAAACACCTTGGCTCATTGTTCGCAAGAACAAATCTTCAAAATCCCTACAAGCAAAATCAGAATAATCCCGCCTAAATCAGGATGGTTGGACACTCTGCATGTAGGATGACAACTGAACTCTCAAGAAATGCTAAACTCTGCTCTCTGAAATATTCTGTAAATGTACTTTAGATTATTCCTGAAGACTTGAAGAACATACAATGTTCAAAGATATCCAGCAACCCTTCTTGGAAATTTAGGAACATCTGACACTTCTTATGGAAGGATAAGGCTAAAAGTTAAGGACTTTCTAGGAAAAAACTTTTTATTTGACATTCAAGGACATTTTAGTGTCTCTGCACGCCTTCAAGGACTTTGTAAGTCCCGTGCAGAACGTGAGAAACTGAGGTGACAAAAAACGAATTTCTGTACTGAACTTGTTGGATCCCAGGCAAGTACCTGCAAAGCATCTTGAGTGCAGAAGGGCTTTGAAGAATGCTACTAGTAGTGGCAATTCTATTTGTATACACTTTTAAGTTATTGCACCACCCAATATATATTTTGGCCCTGAAAAGCTTGATAATGATTTCGAGGTTGGTATTAGTTTGCTCTTTGCAAAACGAGTCCTTGAAAATGTAATTTGTCGTTGAAAAGCCCTTGAAAAGTTTTTTCAAAGAGAACATTTGAGATCAGAAACCCTGTTACTCCGTTAGTCAAATGTGAGCGTAAAACCTCATGTTGGGTGTAGTACATGATTTATTGATTATAGGATGTAAACAGCTTCTGTGATTATAAGTATCATGATGCTGATAAGATGTAAACGATACTAATTACGTGTAAAGCATTTTCCTTGGAAATTAGCCTTTAATATCTACTAATGCCGTAAAGCCCATGGGCTTCTTTTCGTTTTAAGACCCTTGGATGGACTTCTTTTCGAGATGGGCTTCTTTTCGAGATCACTTTTACAAACTCAAGAGGTGGGCTTTTAAAGATGAATGCTGCAAATTTTGAAATTGACTACTATAAGGCAATGAGCAAGACTACTACACAAAGTTTTCAAACACGAAACATGTTTAAATGTCAAATAATACTCAAGAAAAACACGAACCTCATTATTTACTGGCTTCTTTTTGAGATTACTTTTGCAAACTCAAGAGGGGGCCTTCTTTTCGAGATGGGCTTCTCGAGGTTTTTACGGAATAACAATACTATCCCAGCAGCACCAACTGTCAGTATTACTTTTTACACCATACCGACACCATTACAAATACTAGTGGCAATAGCACTTCTCTGTGACCAAAACTACTAATTGCTGTATCACTGCCAACACAATTGGTGTTCAAGTGGCTCAGAGGAACGGCGAACCCAGTGAAATAGTTTGGTGAATTGGCACGCTCAAACTTAGACTTTCGCAAAGTCCTTCGCACGGTTTTTTCCGCCGATGCGGTCCAGTAGGTGCTGAGACTCGCTCGCGCCTGCGGCGTTCGGGTTTTTGATTTTTTGATTTTGATTCTTTGTGTTATGTATAACAAAAATTAAGTTATTCGACTTGTTGGAAGTCTAGCTTAACCTTAACTTGAAACTGAAATTTAAATTTGCACATGACGTGTGATACTTCAATGCAGGTGAAAAACCATACAAGTGTGAGTACTGCCCCAAATCGTTCCATATGCAAGGGCACTACCAGTATCACGTGCGGAGGCACACTGGCGAGAAACCTTACACCTGTGACATATGTAACAAGTCTTTCAGTTACTCCAACAACTTGAGCGAGCACCGCAACATGCACACTGGATTACGCCCTCACAGGTTAGTTTAGTTTAGAGTTATAACCACAATCTCTGGCTGAGGAAAGGAACATTCCACTCATTTTAGCGCTATGAAGTATTTGTCCATTGAATAGGCCATTGCACGTACGTAATCAAAATTTTGAAACTCCATATACAAGTCCTTGAATCCAAACTTAAGGATTTGTTTGGAGTTTTAAGATTTTGATTACGAAGATTATAGCCTTAAACCATTCAAATAAGCTAAACAAAAAATGAAACGAAACTAAAGCGGACCTCCTCAGCAACTTCGTTCCCAGGTTGGGACTGGTCACGTGGCACCCACAGTCTGGGTGCTAACAAATAAAGTAAACGTGTATGTGCGTTTGTTTTTATGAAAATATAATCTTTTCCTCGCTACACTAGGCTAAATAAGAACAAGAATCAGTCTTAAGCTCATCTTTTACGTTTATTTGATTTGTTAGTACCCGGAATGTGGGTGCCACGTGACCAGACCCAACCACAAAAGGTATTGAAATGCATATGAACAACTAACCAGTAAATACATTTGGGTTCACACGTAAAACAAAACAATGTGCACGGTCACGGTTTGTTCAACATAAAACAAAGCAGCTTTGTACACTCCTTTTGAAGTTTGTTGAGGTTCACAACCAGTTAGTTCTATCAACTATGAGTTGACAGACTCAACCTTGCTTGGGTACTGACTCTCTTACCTTTGTTAAAAGTTGTCCCCACTGTGACAAGAAGTTCACACATCGTTCAACTCTGAAGCAGCACATTCTGATGCACGAGGGACAGAAGCCATACAAGTGCCACATCTGCAACAAGTCCTTCGTACAGAGTTCTAACTACAGAGTTCACTTGAACACTCACAAGGAAAAGAAAGACAGAATGCAGACGTGCGATCTCTGTGGAAAGGTCTGTTACTATTATTTCTTAGCCGTAATTTTGTTTGTGACAAGTATGCATAGGGAGAGGTGGCTCGGAAAACAAATTTCCTCTGAAGGTCCTAATTTCTCGGGAACAATTAACCAAGCAATACAATACCAACAGGCAGACAATCTTTCTTGGAAAGATCTAGAATTAATTCTTTGCCGTAGCGTTAATTTTGACAAGGTATGCATAGGGAAATGGAGAGGTTCAGTTCAGACAACAAATTTATTTTGAACAACAAGCATCCTATTCAGCATCCAAGTAAAACCAAGAAATACAAAACCAACAGGCATACCTCGCTCGTTTAATCCCTATGCTTATTCTCGGTAACAGAGCTTTGTTCCATCGTTTGACCAGTCTACTCGTATTTAGCTAGCTTTTTCATAATGTGACTCAATGCACGTGTTTAACTAAGGAAGCTGTTGACCAATGTACAGAACTTTGTTTTACTGTTAATCTAGCTATGTGTGTTGAGCATGCTCACATTGAAAGAAGCCGTTTTTTTGTGACAGTGTACAGAACTTTGTTCCACTGTTGACCTATCTACGTGTATCAAGTATGTTCACATTGAAAAAAACCCCAACTTTTTGTGACTCACTGCACATGTTTACAAAACAACTGAGGAAACTGTCCTCTAGAGTACAAAGTTACACTGTTTGACCCAATTTTTGCACGTACACATTTCTGGCGCAATTAGCGTTCAAACAGGCGAGATTTTACTTCCGGATTCAAAATGACCGCGCAAAAGGAAGAATGGGTCCAAGTTGGATAATGTGACGTCATTTACAGAATTCATACTTTGAGTCTTCAATTGCTGGAGAAATATATTGTTTTGTGTTTCCTGACTTTTCGTATTATAAACAACAGATGTAAAGAATGTCAGATCTTTTTCTCCAACGATTGAACTTCTGTAAATGACGTCACAGCCCAACTTGGGGACCCATTCTAACTTTTGCGCGGTCATTTTGAAACCGGAAGTAAAATTTCGCCTGTTTGAACGCTAATTAAGAAGATTCTAAATATGAAAAACCCCACAAGTGATATATACACTTTAACTTAGAGCTGCAGTTCTTATTGGCAGTTGATATCCAGTCATGTTTTATACCTCGTACCCGTTGTTTTACAACATTGAAAAACTTTCCTTAACAGTATTTCTTTCTGTTTATTAAAATCCTTAGTTTCAGCCATGACTCTTGTTTGTTACTGAAGCGAGTTCCTTTTTCTTAACACGAAGTACTTCCAGGACTGGAGACCATATTTTGTCGAGTTAACTTTTTGGTAGTAAAAGAATGTGGCAGCCTCTTTATTAGATTGTAGCAAAAAATAGGATTCTTGGCAGAAGATTTGGAACCATAAATTTTGTTAGTCTTTGGAAAATGTACTCGTTTTTCAAGTTTATCTGGGAACTTTCGTTAGACTTAAGAGATGGTGTCAGTTACAAAAGGAGAACCGACATAGAGAACATGGCTCCGGAGTTGGAACACTTATGGATGGAGATTCCTGGCCGTAATAGGCACAGTAAAATGCTCCTGGGAGTGCTCTATCGATCAAAATT
>JAOBYH010136097.1:0-10939 GCA_025403525.1 Umimayanthus kanabou
TTTTTTTTAATAAAAACTTGCAGTTACATTTGCATCTGAAGCCGAACCTCAATTGTTCTTAGCTTGTTCCTAATGTTTGGGCAAATTTGAGCCTCGTTCTTATAAAATTGTTCTTATAACACACACTAGAGTGTAGTAACTTTAAAATGATACAAGATAGAGTTGGAACTTGCGGAGTGGTGCTTACTTATGAACCACCTGGTTAGCAGGCGTTTATATATCGGCGAGCAGTCCCTACTCTGCCCACCCGACCCGAAAGGCGAACAACACGAAGTACATAAACTCAGGAACGAACGCTGGCCGTGAGTTTTGGGGCGCCAAAAGAAAGGAAACTTCTTGTTTCGTTTTGTTCTTGGTGCGTTAAGTCGTTTACTGTTTTAGTAACTCATTGTCCTCTTCGACATCTGATAGTGAAAAGGAAAGCTTTGTACATTTTTTAGTCAAAATTTTTTACTTTTAAAAGTTTTTTTTATGAATCTTCCTCAGTGTCAGTTTGAACTGCACTGCGCATGTGTCATTCTACTGTGCTTCCTCCCACGAGTCAGATGATTTTCAAGAAAACAAAATTTCATGTTAGTTGGGACTTCGAAGTGCTCGCAAAATGATTTTAAGATTTTTTCCTTAACTCCTGACTGACTGAATCATGAAACCAAGTCCCATTTTTTTGCAACAACTGATACGTAATTTTGTGTATCGCTTTGAAAAGAGTTAGAAACCGGACAGACACTTAGGCTATTGGTAATGACAGTCCGATAGCACAAAATTGTCCTATTCCACACAGGTAAAATTATTTTCCAGTTAAGCCAATCGGCTCCCTCAAGCTTTCAATCAAATAGTTCTTCTAAATGCTTAAATTTATAGTCACTAAACGAGAAACTCCAAGTTTTAATTTTCACATTCCTAAACTTAGAACAAATATTAGAAGATTTTCAATTGGTTGCCAGGGACCTAAATTCTTTAACTTATTAAGTACGAAATGATACACAATCCGCCAGCACTTTTTCCTCATTCGCAAATACACTCTTTACTCTCCTATTAGAAAGCTAAGTACTCTTTTCCTTTTTCACGGTTTCTCATTTGCTTTGATCAGTCTTTGCAGTAGGCCGAAAACCTTAAGTTTCGTTGGACGAACAAATGAAAGTAAGACATTAAGAATGTGCACATCAAGAAAAATTACTAAAGTGCCAGGTTTTACGATTAAATTTGAAGTTCGAACCGAAAAAACTACATCTGGAGTTTGGAAATTATTTAAGAAACAGTAAAGCTGGAAGAAGATCTTTATAGTTACTGATTTGCTGTATTTTTCGTGTTAAGAATATCTACTGTTAAGTTACCGATTCTGTAGACAAACTAACATTTTGTCAATTTCGTCAATTTCTCTTAGCTCTTCTATGCTAATTGATTTTCCCAGCAGTTAAAAGCCGATCTATCAAAACTAAAGAGATTCAAAACTTTGATGCATCTCTGTCAATGCAAGCAAGTTCGTAAAGCAGTTTGGTTGCTCTTTTTCTCTTTGTGTCAAGAAACTACAAGCAAATGTGAACAAACGTAAGCATATTATTGACTGGGTGGCAGATCTTTGCGCCCCCACTGACCAAAAAATCTCAATGTTTGCATTAGACTTTGTCGTATTTCAGATGTAGATTTTCTCGGTGACGTATTTGTCTGCAGGAATAAATGTGATAAAATAGTTAATCGTTTGTTTTATCTGATGATTGCTCGTCTGTCAGACAAAGTTTACATTTATGGTAATGACAAAACATTTGAAGAAAGATTAGCCTGCAACAAAAACCGTGGGCTGTCTATTGTCCGTTCATCGAGATACTTATTTCAACCCTTGCTCATTTTCTGTGGTTATGACTGAAAACAACTTTTCCATAATGTCTGATTTGACTAATTTAAACTGATAACACAAAGGCACACTTACTAAAAAGTAAATTGATAAGAAAGCATTTGAGAGAATAGTTTTCAGAAAATTAAACAGTTTTCCTTTCTTTCTGCAACAAAGTCTATATTGAAGAAACGTGTCAAAGAAAAGGGGGCGGTTCGATTCGCAAACACTTGTTGCCTGTGAGGAACAACAAAACATACATATCGTCAGTGTTTAGTCTTTCACAGTCGAAATTTCTCTTCTTTTTCTTCTGAAACCGTTAAAGAAATGAAACAGAGACAAACGCCGTTTTAAAATATCAACAGATATATTCAGCTAAATTTATTTTGATTCTTTTCATAATAGTTTGAAAAAGAATTGTTTCTCAGAGACTTAAAGTATCGATGGCAATAAAAGAAACTGTCACTTGAGTATGCAGTCACGTGATACGACTGTCTACCGCATAAGAGAAGCTTCCTTGTGGTTTAGGGCCAGTTGTTCACTGGGGTGTATGCATGGTACTTTAAGGCGTGGGTTCGTTAACAAGAAAATTGAGGCTGAATTAAATCTGACGAACTCGCAAATCAAAGTATACAACTGAATTACTGCAGGTATGTAGACTTCTTTGTTTGCGTGAAAAAAACGACAAAACAATGTGCCCTTTTGCTGTTGTTTAACAGTGTACAAATAGCTGTTTTTGCACCTTGTTTTGTGCTCGGTGCGAATTGTGAAACTCAGAGAATGTAAGAGACATCGCTGGGATTGCATTTGTTTTGTTTGTTTGTTTAAATCTTTACAACACGTTAACAGTCATGATCAAGAAACGTACAAACTTATGTACACAAACGTCCGTCTGTAGTAACGAGTACAATATTGTGACAAAGGTTGGTCCAAGTGTCTAAATAGTCTGAAAGAAAAATCACGTTCATCATGTTTTTGACTAGCATATAAAAACATGACCATACTAATAAAAACCCCTTGTAAGTTGAGAAACGCAAACTTCCTGGTATACCACTTGTCCTTCTTTCCGCGCCAAACCGTCCGTAGATCTAATCTCTCGACAACCTATCAGGGACCTAAGACTCGAATTGACTTGTATAAAATGTTAATAAAGATAGTGTTTGTTGACGTCATTTTTTGCTTAGATCAGTTTGGGCAGTAGGCCAAAAACCTAAAGATTCGTTGGGTGAACAAATGATAGTAAGGAATTAATAATGGACATTTCAAGAAAATACTAAAGTACCAGGTTTTACAATTAAATTTGAAGCTCGAATAAAAAAACCGCATCTGGAGTTTGGAAATTATTTAAGAAACAGTAAAGCTGGCAAAAGATCTTTATTTATTCATTTGATTTTTGTACTTTTTGTGTTTAGGATATCTACTGTTCGTTTAGCTGCAGATTCGGTAGGTAAACTAGCATTTTCGTCAATTTCTCTCAGCTCTTCTATGCTAATTAACTTTTCCCAGCAGTTAAAAGCCGATCTATCAAAACTAAAATGCAAGCAAGTTCAAAAAACAGTTTGTTTGCCTTTTTCTCTTTTTCTACAAGCAAATGTACGCAAATTTTAAGCAGACTTTTTGACTGGATGGCAAATCTTTGCACCCCCACTGTCCAAAAACTTCCAATGTTTGCAGTATGTATATTTTCTCGGTTATGTTTTTATCTGCAGACATAAGTGATAGAATAGTTAATCGTTTGTTTTATCTGATGATTGCTCGTCTGCCAGACAAAGTTTACATTTATGGTAATAATATAACATTTAAACAAAGATTGGCCGGCCTGCAACAAAAAGCATGGACTGTCTCTTGTCTCTTCACTGAGATACTTATCTCAACCCTCGCTCAGTTTCTTTGGTTATGGCCTGTAAACAGCTTTTCCATTTAAAGAGTCTGATTTGACTAATTTGAACTGATAACACAGAGGCACGCAAACAAAAAAGTGAATTGATAAAAAAGTGCTGAAAGACTAATTTTCAAAAAAATTTAAAAACCAGTTTTCCCTTCGTTCTGTAACAAACTCTATATTCAGTTGGAAAAACTTGTCAAAGAAAAAGGAGCGGTTCGATCCGCAAACATTTGTTGACTGTGACGAAACAACAAAACATACTTGTCGTCAGTGCTTCAGTACACATTCTTATCTCTTAGACCGTCCATACAAACGCATGGAAATTTATGAAACCTATGTATAATCTTTTATCAGACAATGATACTCAAAACTGAAAGAACAAAAATTTATTTTCAAAGTTGGCACTTTTATTAAGGTGATTCAGTTTCCACCTAATGATACTATTTGAATTTCCAATTCGCATAAATTTAACCCAAATTATACAAAACCATTTTTACCCCAATTCCCCATTTTGCTCTAACAAACAAAATATCAGTCTTCTATTTCTAACCAAGTGTACAGTGAAAAGAGCCAAACTTTGTCGCCTCCATACAGCCGTGCAGCCCACAAATGTAACACCTGCTCACAAACGAAACAATTTCAGATGATCGATTTCTCACATATTTTCATTGATATATCACAATCCACCACACGTGCACACAGAAAAGGATGGCAGCTGTCCCTCTTACCACAATGCATTTAAGACCTAACACAGTCGGAAAGCATAGAAAAGGGAAAATAATATTCTGTGTGAAATTCAACCCTGTACTAACAAAATTGTATATGCTTGGTTTGAAGTTGTTAGAACTCTTCTATGCGATTTTACTACCATCTTGGATTTTCGTGCGCTGGGAGTTGCGGGTTAATGTACATGCTCATTTACTCTTTTTAAAAATAATCAAAATGACAAGCAATGGGAGGATCATGTTTGTAGGCAAGGATTACTTTTTGAGAGCTGTTCAGTTTGCAATAATCAAACAATCGATTTTCAGCACAAACTAGGGACTTCCAAAGTCACGTGTCCCATGACGTCACGTATCCTCAGTATCCTCACGTGTTCTATGACGTCACGGATCAGCTGTACCCTCACGTGTGTTACAAACTGAATAGTTACCGAACATGATGAGGAGCAAGTTTAGGACTGCAATTTGTTAGGGTTACATTTGTGTGCAAGCGATTTTTTGTCGGGAGAGTGCCGATTTTTTCGTCGGAGCCAAATCTCTCTGGTTTTAAGGTTCATCACACACTAACCGATTTTTTGTCGCCGATTTTTGGTGAGTCTTACCTCCGTGCGTTTAAAAGCTCAAAAGAAAATTTGCACCACTATCATAGATTTCCTCCCAATAAATTGGCCGTGAACACCACAAACTAACCGACAAGATCCTTCAGGACGTCTGAAAATCAAACATGTATTTAAACTTCCCCCGACAAGATCCGATTTTGTCGTGGCCTGTGGGGAACCACCACACACAAGCCGATTTTTGTCAGCGATAAAAAATTAGCACTCTCCCGACACAAAACCGGCTAGTGTGTGAGGGGCTTAACGATTTGCATGTTCGACACATTTCCTTCACAAGCCAAAGACTAACCTCGTTAAAATTGACCACTGAAGAAAAAACATCAATTGAAGCAAAATTGCAAACTTCAGGTCCTAATTTAGGTTTAAGTTTTCATTGAGCCCTTACGTTTTTAGGTTGCATAAAATTTTAAAATAACCAAATCTGAAGGACATTTTTGAACTGAGAGAAGGCTTTTTCCAGCCCCAAAGCTGATTCTTTGATGAGTTTCTGAGCAACCCTTTTGGTTTTAAATCGCCTCAGGTTTTATAGTTACAAATTTTTTTCGATAAAGTTAATGAAGAATTACAAGTGTTTATTATTAGTC
The DNA here is from genome assembly GCA_025403525.1 of Umimayanthus kanabou. Classification (NCBI taxonomy): domain Eukaryota; kingdom Metazoa; phylum Cnidaria; class Anthozoa; order Zoantharia; family Parazoanthidae; genus Umimayanthus; species Umimayanthus kanabou. Next base: position 5,640 of record JAOBYH010136097.1, read on the forward strand.
AACAATCCTAAGGTTTTTTTTATAACAGCGAACATTTAAAGACAAACCTTGTCTTGGTTACTATACTGTACTTAAACACATACCTTTGGGGAGGGGGGGGGGGGAGACATTTAGACGCTCTTATCTGAGTATGTCAATGTGTCTAAGTTAAGAAAAGCGACAACAATAAGATAGAGTTCAGTACTTGAGATTAAGACACTGAAATGCTTACACTGTTACTTGCAGGTGCTTAATTCACCACGATGTTCAGTACTCGTTTGAGAATGGATATCTGCACTGAGAGTTACTAAGATCAATTTGATTTGTATCTTTAAAGTGTACACATATAAAAGTTATTCAAAGTGACAAATTGTATTTTGTTCCTACGAAAAGATGGGCCAGTTAAGGTAGACGGCTTTGAACTATTCTGACTGACTGACAATTCCGAAGGTATTTTTTGCTCTCCTATTCTCCTATGGGATTTGTCTTGAATGCGGCAAAAGCTTGAGATCTACTTGAGAGATCGAGAAAATATTTTAAATTTTTTTATATCATTATTTATGTAAGTTTAAAAACTGATTTCACGCAAAATGTTCACTGCAAAACGATGTGTATCGTTCACTTCTAAATGGGTGGGATTCATGCTTTGGAGTAAGTGCGTCATCGTGATGAAAAATATAACGTTTTATACACGAACTGCAATGATACATTATGTACTAGCTGTCCAGGGAAACAGTGACCGCAAACTTATACAAGTGTCGATGAAGTTTACTTTTTAGGCTTTTTTTATTGATAAGATACGATCTCTTGCGATGAAGCAAAGATGAATATGGACCACATTTTAACAGCTTTGAAAATTATCAGCTTCGTTCACAATGACACTGCAGTGAAAATATCGCTTTTAGTTATATCATGAATTATTTCGTAGCAAAAATTAATTCAGATTTTGCCAACACATGGTTAAAACACTAGTTCGTTTAGCGCTCATAAATTATTATCCTCATACTCCTCACTTTTGTTTTCAGCAAATCGCAATTGAAATGTGTTAAATGATTATTTCTGCTGATTACTTTTTTTGTCAGTAAAAACTAAGAGGTAAAATTTTCACGTATTGCTTGTCAAGTATCGGGAGAATTAAAGGGCTGGCCAATGATTTACAGAAACAGATAATTCTGTGGGCACCTAGCAATGTTTGTAAACACTAAACTCACATACCGCTTTTCATAAATGTTGCGCCACTGTAGTCCCTAATTTGAATATTTCTTGACCCGAAATTTGTTTAGACAACATCAACACAAAGCGCGGAAAAGCATAAAGCCCAAAAACCGCCTAAAACAAATTCTATTGCCGTATATTTAATAAGATACTTATGAGCGGTCGCTTAATTCTATTCTAAACAGAACGGATACAAGCCGCGTGTGTATGATTCCAACCTTTCTAGAACATCGGACAGATAAATCATACTTTAAAGTAACTACCGGAAGAAATAATATAGATTTTTGCTGCTCTGAAAACATAGTTTAATTTTTCGCATGCCTTCAGCTTTTCCTTGTTTTTATTGATATAGTTTCTGATATTGTATGATATGCTAATTTAATCAAATGAAAGTTCATTTTTGGGGAAAATCGAGATAATCGCAATTAACAAATTAAAGGGAAACTAGCCGTTGGTTTATTTGAAGCGTTTGATATACTAGAGAGTTATACTCTACCAGAAAAAAAAATTGGTTTAACAACACGAAGTGAAACTTTCGCAAAGAACTGTTACATCATGAAAGGCGGTGTGTTTGTGTGATATTTGTAACCCAGGCGTCACTGAAGCGGTTTCCGCGCCTTTCTCCTTCAAATTAACATTGAACTAAAAACTGGCAAACCAAAATTTGGCAAAATAAAAAAAAACCCAACAATAACAGAATTGACATTTCCTAAATTGTCACGAATGGCAACAATGTTAAGATTTTGTGTCTAAATCTTAAATAATAAATCAAAGTTTTGAAATTGGTTAAGCCTGTTTTTAATTAACTAAATGTGCTCTCAGCTTGCAATAAACCGTAGAAAATGAATGGAAATTAGTAATTATGAATAGCCCTGTAACGTGTGATCAGCATTAACGAGCTCTCTTGTATGTGACAAAGGAACCTTTATTCTGTTGAATTGAAACGAATGTATTTAATATCCTCGACCAATCAGCACTGAGATTAATCGCTAGAAACTTACTAAGGTCAACTAAGTTTGTTCATAATACACGACTTCTCCTGGCATACCGCTCGTGTTGCCATTGGAAATCCGAAACTGGACTTCAAAAAATTTATTCGAGCAAGCAAAATTATATATGAACAACTAACGCGTCAAAGTAAGTAGTTAAATGTTCGCCTGAGTTTTAGAAATGAATTCATGTTGTTAGTTTTTCAACTTATTGACATTTTGTTCGCCAGTCAGGAACTCTTGTGAATGATACGACAAGATTAATTGAAATGACACGCATGTAATTTTAAATGAGTTTTTCTTGTTTTTCTTTCTCAACAGGCCGTCACTGAAGTGGTCACAATGCCCAGAGCTTTTTTGATTAAGAAACCGAGTTCTGAAGATGGGGGAAGTGTACGGAATGAATATTTACCGGATTTTACTCAAATAGGTTTGTTGCATGTTATATTTAATTTTACCAAGCACTGAATTGGCTGATTTTAAAAAAAAAACGTTGATCGCTACTTATATATCCGATGCTATTAATCATTAGTAAATCTTGTCCACCCCAACGAAGTTTAAATTCATTGGTAAATCTTAATGGTTTGGACTTTGATTACTCAAAGGAATAAATGGTGGAAGATTTTTGGTGCCTCAAAGACCCGTGAGCTTCAATGTGGGAGTCCGGTTTAACGCGGAAATCAACAAGCAAACTAGTTTGAGAAATACGTTTGTTGGCCTACCCGGACCTGGTCTATCTGGAGCGGATTTACAGCCTTTTCTTTACAACAAAGTACCCGCTAACATCAAGAAAGAACCAGTAGACTTTTCCAAACTGTACGATATCTTCGCAATGAAAGACAGTTTTGTTCAAACGCCGTCTGAATCTGATCAGATGTATTACGACGAGGACAACATGGACGGACTGAAAGCTGAACCAAGTTCTATGATGGTCCGCGAGGTTCCATGGACACCAATAAACGTTCTCTTTTCAATGGAATCTCGCCGAACACGAGATGAGACAAATAACCTCGCTCACATGCCTCAAAAACAACAACGACTTCTTCACAGTGGAGGTGAACTTGTTCTACCTGCGGCAGCGGTCAAGAAAGAAACTACTTACGGTAATGTCGGTTCAAAAGATCTACCCCCGCTGGTAAATTGTCATCCCAGAACAAGAAACAACTCAGTGTTTTCTAACTCCATCGAAGATTTGACCTATGGGCGCTTGGGCCAATACGCAACGCGGGAAGAAATCCACCAATGGCAAGGCAAGATTCAAGAGGTAGGGCCAACAACTGTCCGTGTGTCTCCCCCCGAGACAGTCATTGTTATTTCAGACGATGAGCTGTTTGATGAGAAAGAAGCTGGTGTTGTCCCGGTAACAAGTGGGATTGAATGTTCTCCAAGCGCAAGTAATATGCGCGTTGAAGCAAGCAGCAATCCACAGGAAGACCATGACGTGTGGAGCTTTCCGTCCAGTCCAAGTGTTAGTCCTCATGGACATCACTACGTAGCCCAGCCTTCAGAGGGAAAGGAAGATATGGCGAAATATGACTCAGTCCCTTACATTGGCGTGGAGATAGAAAAGGATGTCATTAATAACATAGATACGGCAAGAGAAGCACAGGATGCACTGGAAACAAGTAACGAAGATCACCAAGCTGAAAAGAGGGGACGCGCCGCTTCAGATATGACGCCGAAGAAAAATTACCGCTATACATGTGACGTGTGCGGGCGATCGTTTAGCCGCTCGAACACATTGACCACTCACAAGCGGATCCACACAGGTATGTCGTCTAGTCTTTCCCGATTTGATTTGACGACAAAATTTACCCTCGTTAATCAAACCAGATGCGTTCTTAACATTTCCTTTGCACACGTAATCTAAACCAAGCGACTCGCTTTCACTCGTCAGTGCACTTCAAATGCCAAGATCAGGGTCCAGAATCCTTTGCGCGCATCTTTAGTTAGGCGTATTGAACACTTTTGGTACGTAGAGAATCTTATTTATGAATAAGCGGTTCCATCGGAAGCTATCAAGAGCACTAGTTATTTTATAATGATATCTAACGTATATAATTTTCAAGGTTGACGTACAGTGAGTTAGTTTTGTTTTCTTGAATGATTTGATGAAATCAAAACCTCGCAAAGGATGCTGGACAGCCGATCAGGGCCCTCAATCCCAAACCTGTGGGGCAGTGTAAGCACGTCTCGTGATATAGAAATAGACTTATGTGCAACAGGGAACATAAAAACTAGACTGTCTGTGAAAACAAGAGCCTACACATAGCCAAGCTCGGGTCTTGTTGTATGCATGGTAATTAACAGATTGAAGCAGAGAACTGTACTTTGATCTCACTTGTTCACTACATTTCGTACAACAGTCGGCAGGGAAATATGAATTATATCATCAATATCTTTGTTAAGTACTATTTTTTACATTTTTTTGTATATGTTTTGTGTTTGGTCTGAACAAAAACGAAATTCTTTATCTTCAACAGTAAAGGAATGGGATTATTTTATCCTTGTACAGCAATCAAGTATAACTTATTTTATATTAAGAAAGCCTTCTCTTTGAGATGAGAAGTGGCTATAAAGCTACAACCTTACTTATATTAAGAAATCAAAGTGCGGATTTTGGGCTTACTAGAAAAATGGGGCTAGCTATATAGTTATCTGAGATGCCTGTAAATTGTATGCTGAGTCAGTAGTAGATTAATTAATTAATTATATAATTAGTTAGTTAGTTAGCTAGCTAGTTAGTGTGTGAGTGAAAGGATAAGCTAGTGAGTTAATTAGATATTCAAATAGTTAATTAGATAATCAAAGAGGTACTTAATAGTTTGTGAGTGCGTGGGTGGGTGCGTTAAAAAGTGAGTGACTGAATCAATATGTGAGTGAGAAAATGAGTGGCTCAGTGATGCAAATAAGCAAGTAGTAAATCAGCCAGTCAGTCAGTAAGTAAGTAAGTGAGTAAGTGAGTGAGTAAGTGAGTAAGTGAGTAAGTGAGTGAGTAAGTGAGTGAGTGAGTGAGAGAGAGAGAGAGAGAGAGAACGAACGAAAGAAAGAAAGAAAGAAAGAAAGAAAGAAAGAAAGAAAGAAAGAAAGAAAGAAAGAAAGAAAGAAAGAAAGAAA
>JAOBYH010136319.1:0-10935 GCA_025403525.1 Umimayanthus kanabou
CCCCGGTTTAACGATCTTCGGTATAACGATATTCCCGGTATAACGATCAACAATCGTTTGCCCAGCAAAAGTTATAGCAAAATGTATGGGGCAGAACCCCGGTATAACGATCTTCGGTCAGTATAACGATATTCCCAGTTTAATGATGGGAATGTCGTTGACCAAGTGCAAAATATTTCCGGTTATAACGATAAGATCAATATCGCAGACCACAGGAAGTACTAATATAGTCAATATAGTATAATAAAACAGACTTATATTACATTAACAGCAATTACAAACTGTTTTTGACATGTTTTGAGGACATTGCAGAATACTGTGGATGTTGCACTAACTTGTAATTCATTTGATGATCAATTACAGATTTATTAGATAAAAAGCAGTAAAAAGGCGATTATCAGCTTTATCCCGGTATAACGATATTTTTAGAAATTTTCCCACAATGTCGTTATACCGGGAACTCGGCAATAACGATATCCCGTTTTAACGATATAATTTTAACGCTCTCTTGGCATATCATTAAACCGGGGTTCCACTGTAATTAATTTTCTTAGAAGCATTAATTTGTAGCTATTTCAGAAACAGTGAGTGGAATTTAAAAACTGCTGCCACATTCATTGATACTTTTTGTTCATACAATGCTTCTTGGGATGGTACCATTATGATACAATCACTGGAATCAGTTCTATCAGGCATTGCACGAAATAGCCTAACCACTTGACTATAGATCTTGTTGTTACTTTGTACATATACTACTAGTAGTTTTATTATAGCGTTTCACTTTAAATTTATATTTGTGCTACTGGAGGCATAAGTACTCATCACTGTATCTTTACCAATTATGCTGGGATACAACTTGCAGAACCATGATTGCCAGTTTCAAATGGTCACATGTGATAAAGGTGAATGTTCTGTAGAAGTACTGAGAAAGAAACTTGCTGAACATCAGAAGAATGATTGCCACTGGCGAGACTACCAGTGTATATATTGTCACAGCACCCTCCCTTTTTGGAAGAAACCAGTAAGTACTTAGTGACAGTGGTGCACAAGATCGACTGCCTGAAATTTTGGGATTTGTGTGCAGCGATTGTAGTAGTACAGACCAACACAAAATAAAATTTGAAATTGAAGTCTATATACAGCCACATAAATGTACACTATAATTATAAATAAGAAATTATTGACTGGGTGGAAATGACAGTGCAGTGTAATGGTAAGAAACTCGAGCATGACGATAGTTGATTGGTAGGTACATGTATCTAAATTAAAGGTAGTTACAGCAGTCAACGTAGGTGTCGTGAAAACCGTTTTCCGTTTGTCGTTATACTGATTTCAAAGCTTAGCCTCTTCTTCTTAGTCTCCCCGATTAGTAGTACCATATGTACGGCTAGAAGCTTGAGACTCTAATAAAGTTATTCATTCATTCATTCAATGGCCCTGTCACACTATTGCGTATGAGAGACACTTATGAGTTGCGTATGAAAATTCATAAACTAATTTTCATACGCTCAAATTGCTCTTGAAAATACAGAATTGTTCGTATACTTACCGTTTTGAACCTATGAGTAGCGTCACGAGTAGCGTATCGCCTGTGTATGGCCAGCGTACCTATGAGTAACGTACCTCTAGCGTAACTCTCGCATATTCAGCGTATACCTAGCGTATGCTTAGCCATACGTCTGAATACGCACAAATTTTTTAAGCATGCTTAAAAAAAGATTTCTGCCTCGCCTTATGCCAGCGTATGCCACCGTATGCGACCGTGCTTGAAACGTATACAACCTGTGCCTAACCTACCCCTGGTGTATGTCAGCGTATACCAGCGTATGAGTTATATTTTTCATACGCTGGCATACGCTAGTAAGATACGCATTAGTGTGACAGGGCCATAAGAGTTAGCCGTAATTTCTGAAGCCGTTAAATGCGAAACCAGCTATAGTCACGGTCATGAGCAGTGCATAAATAAGTTCCCTTTTAGAGCTATTATTTCGGTGACCCACGTTATTTCGTCATTGATGGTTTTGTGTTCTGGGCATATTTTAACACCTGAGTTAATCAACAGTTTGTGTTGAGACCAGCGCGCCTGTAAAATGTACCAGCCATATGCAACACGAAATTATAATCTTAAAGATTACGCCAAAGTTTTCGCCATTTTTTTTAAGCACGATAAATAACTTTTGATAATCACTGGCTGGCTGCAAATTATGAAAAAGTAACAATGGTAATTTTTTTGTTAGTTGTTAGATTTACTGAAGCTGGTACACTATATTATAGTTTAGTAGGTCAATTGATAGGTACATTAGCTACATGCCGGTATGTTGGTACATGTATAGCGCCGTTTATACGAGAGAAACAAGACGCTACTAAGTAAGCTAGACGCGAACTGCTGGTATAAATGATACAAAATATACGTTCGTGTCTAAACTTAGCTATGTCTTAACTTAGTCGCGACTAATGCTGGACTAGAGTTTTGTGGTGTTCTTATCTAAGACGCGTCTTGCCTTGGATGTGAAACTACGCAGCTCAAATGCATGTAAATGGGTCAGTGAATAAACGGTCCAATAGATTGGTTGGTACGTCACTTAGTAAAAGTAAAAACGTTTGTTTTCTGCAGGTGGCAAACTGGAAGCGCACTTAAAACAGTATACGTTGTACAAATATTATATTTTAGCAGTGTTTGATAGCATATTTCAAACAACCAAACATTCACGTTTTCCATTGCCAAGAATTATTTGACCGCGTTGTACTTTGAAACCACCTGAGAATTCACTCAAACTATTTCATTCCCGCAGAAACTGATTTGTTTGTGTTCTGTACACCATGAAGTGTGTCCGAAAGCGAATAAGCTGTTTTTCAGTTGGAAAATTTAGCTCCCATAACTTGAATTTAAATCAATTTACCATTAGGTTCACCTCCAGAAGTGTGGCAAAGCTCCGGTAAAGTGCACCAAGAGATGCAAAGAATCTGAAGAAAACGCTATACTCCGCGAACAGGTCAGTACCACGTGGTGTTTTACACTGGGAATTATCTCATCTTAGCATTTTCCAGAGTTTTAATAGGGGGCAGTGTAATTCATGATTGCTAATGGTACACTACCCAGTGGCAATTTGTTTTGTTGATAATTATATGTGCTGAATAAATCTTGCTTATTCGCATTTGGAGTTAAAATAAGAGTACCGTGTGGGAACCAGGGGCTTTACCATTTGCATGGAAAAAACGATATTTTTGCTTGGATATTCAAATAGTTCAGGTCATTCCATTGGAAACCCTTTGTCAAAAGATGAGAACCCCAGACGTATTCTTCTTTTTCCATTCAACCCAGTGTACAATATTGAGCAAAAATTAATTTCCATTTGCTTAGTATGCTTTAAACAACTCTGGACAGTTGGAAATGATGTACAAAGGGTACTTACATGTTAGCTACAACAACAACAACAACAACAACATTTATTTATTTATATTTCATAATTCGCAAAGGTTTCCCGTTACGCGAATGCGTGTGTAGTGCAGGTGCCAAGTATTTAAAATAAATAAATTAGAAAGGTGCAGTTACAAGTGCAAGTGTACTGAAACCAAGTAAATAAAAGTGAAATAAAAATGGTCAGTGGTTGAGGTAGGCAACAACAACAATAACAAACAACTTTATTGTGCTCAGAAAAAGTATTTAATACAATTGTATATAAATACTATTTCGTTTTTGTAGTTGATGAGAGCACAGACATTTAGAAGTAGCGTAGGCTAGTCGAGCTAAACGCCTGGGCCACGCGGAGTGAATTACCAGTGATGCAATGATGATACCAGTTTGCTACTTTTTACATGTTTATTAAATAACTGTTACTTTCATGTTAGTGTTTAGTTTGACAGTGGACATATGGTGCCAAGATTCTATTGTATGTTTTCAGAAAAATAGGTTTTACTTGCCCATTTGTATGTACCCTGAATTTAATTTTCATGTTGAATAAAGCATAAACATGTATATATCAAATACTGTATCATTACAGTAAAAACCTGCATAAAAGAACAAGTGGATTAAGAACACTCAGGCTGAAATTTGGTCAACAAAGTACCACATACATAAGAACAAATTCAGCCTGACAAATGGAAAAATGTTCTTATATCAAAATTGGGTGCCACTTAGACTAAAAAAGCCTACTAGGATAGATCAAAATATATGTGCTCGTCCATTGTACACATAGAATTTCACAGCGTTTGACCCTTGTCTAAAGCACCAAAACTGCTACCGATCCTCCAATGTAACATAATTAATGCCTTAATTTAGTCAGTTAAGGCTAATATCATCCATCATTTAATAAAACATTGTGATTGCACATTAATTTCATCTGTTAGTAGTCTATGCAGTATATAATTTCCAGAAACAATTTTAAAAACACCTTGAGAACATCTTCAGGCTGATTTTGCACAAAGCACGCGATGTGTAAGAACAAAATCAGCCTGAACCGAAAATTACATGTTCTTTTTATGCGGGTTTTTACTGTATTGCTAGAATGAATTCTCGGTCAGTTTTACTTCAGACTGCTTCGCCAGCTGAATTTTTTAAACTAAACATCCTTGGTCAGTTTTTAGTTTAGTTGTGATACTTTAAGTTTGCGAGGTAGTACCAGGTACATGTAAAAATCATTTATAAGACACCGTATTGTAAATGAAGAGACTTCAAGAGATTCAGGTTATTATATGCTAAGTTTGTAATTCTCGTTGGTTTTTCTAATATTTTTCTGACAGTTAAAAAAACATTTGAAGACCGAGTGTTCATTGACAGTGGTTCGTTGCCAGTACAGGCAAATGGGCTGCAAGGAAAAGGTTGGTAACCACATGTTTACGTTAGACAGTTAAAGTTGTTTTTTTTCCAAACCTCACAAGAAGCAGCTCACGAACTCTTTGGTTCGTGTTGTACGTTTCTTTCTTTCTTCCCTCTAATATCACGAGTATATGAACATATAGATGTAAAGAAGTAGTTCCACAAGTTGCGAGTTTGTAGAAACTTGATTCAAAACAGTTAAAACACTGACATAAATAACAGTAGTTGGGTCAACATGAAGTTGTACAGTTAAGAAAACTATCTTTTGTTACCTTTCGCTTTGATTCATTACCCGACCCCTCCCTCTTTTTAAAAACCTATTTTTCCGAAAATATTTGGTATTAAAGCACATGACTTCTTTTTATACATCAACCGGCAGCTTCTATATTTCTGGACTAAAGTCACTATTTTTTTGCCGTGCTACAGATGCTCAGATGTGAAATGCAAAAGCACCTGGACTCGCAAATGCAGAACCATCTTCAGTTGGCCTGCAAAAAGGTTTCCCACATGTCCAGAGTACTGGGTCGAGTGAAGAAACTCGAGGAAGATCTTCAACTAGTAAAGGCGAAAATTTCCAACCCAACGTTTATCTGGAGGATCACAGATTTTGAGCAACGCATAAAAAACGGTAACTGTGGCATCTACAGCGATCCCTTTTACAGCGGACCCAATGGATACAAGCTCAAAGTTCAAGTGTATCCCAATGGATGTGAAGAAGCGCATGGAACGCACTTGTCCGTATATTTTTTTTTTGTAAAAGGTGAATATGATGCAATATTGCCTTGGCCTTTTCTTGGAAAGATAACAATATCAGTCCTTGACCAACAGGAAAATGGCAACAACATTGTTAAAAGTTTCAAGGGAGGTTCGTTAAAGGAGAGTTTCAAGAGGCCAACAGGCAAAAATACAGGTTGGGGTTATTCTCATTTCGCTACACATGAAATACTGAAAACGAGAAAATATCTCGTGGACGACACGTTATTCGTTAAGGTGCACGTTGGTACCACTGAGGTCTGAATAAGCTGAACGATGAACAGTCATCGAAAAATGCTTACTTATTTCGAAACATTCGATATACTTTACAGACACTATAGCTCAGTTTGCACGGCAATTTTTGGGTCCACAGTTGATGTTAAAAGGCAACAAGCAAACAAACGAAGACACAAACAGGAGATTTAGGGCCTGTTTACCTGGAGGTGGGGGACCACGGGTAGTTGAGGTAACCCGACAAAGTGGGGTAACCCGCCTGTTCATATAATCTCTCTTTTTATCCTGATCACGTTTACACGAGAGGTGGGTACCCCGGGTAGGCGAGGTAATCCGCCTATTCGTGGTCGAAAACTAGACAGCCTTTACATGCAATCTTGAAGTCGGTGACCCGGAATCACCCCGCCACCCCGGGGTAAACTTTTTCGATGCTATCGCGTGATACGTTTCCATCCCCAGAAGTTTCGAAATTTTATGAGGAAATGCTTGCGAAAATACTCACCAGGTTGATAAGTACGAGAAGCCATTTTGTTTGGAATTTGGCGGGCTTTTTTACTGTAATATGAGCTTCAAGAAACTCTGTTACCTCATTCCAGCAAGGCGGGTTACCCCTCCTTAAGCGTTTACATAAGAAAATTATACTTACAAAACCTGCCTCAGTGGGTTACCCCACCTCTCATGTAAAGCTGATCAAAATAAAAGAAAAATTATATAAACAGGCAAGGTTACCCCTCGTCGCCGGGTTACCTCACCTACCCGGGGTTCTCACCTCCAGGTAAACAGCGTTTCTTGTTGTGCACCTGCACGCTCACGTGAAGTTATGGCAATGATATAATCTAGCGCACACAAACACACACACATGGATGGATGGATGGGTAGATAGAAACGATGGCTTATAATAACGGAAAAACTTCTTTATATATATACAGATACTTTGTGAATGATAATAATTAAGTTCTTCGCGGTGCATACGATGCAATTATATTAGCCTCATTTACCTCGCTTGCCCTCACTTGTTATTTGCGCTGCCCGGAAGACCTTCAGAGTTGCCTGCAGAGGAGGCTAGTTCCTCACACTGGAGGTACAAAGGTTGGATGTCTTTATAGAGTAGAGTCTTGATTTCCGTGCTGGTATCAAAACAATCGGCGAGAAGTGGCGCCTGTTTTCTTCCTAACAAGTATTTGGAACGCAATAAACTCAACTCTCTGGTCTTTCCAAACCACCTACTAACCTGCCAAATCAAAGGTTAAGCTTCCCATTAATTAGGGGAACAAAAGCGGTTACGAAAAGTATTGTGGCAGTTGTAGTAAAATTAAATGCGATAACTAATTTCGGCGATTTGCCCCCAAATCGTCAGTTCAGCCTTTGGATAAACCGAGATGCTTTTGCAAGGTTACGAAAAGGACATAAAAGAGAGCAAGTTGGTCAGTTTTAGTAGAATGCAGGCTGAAAACATGTCAGTATGCAAGTTCGACTGAAGATAACTGCAGAAAACCGATGAAATGTATCAACATCGGTGTTTTTTCTAGCTCATTTGCCAGTTTCACTGGTGCGCGAGCCCTGCTAACAGGGACAATCTTTTACCCGCTCGACGAACGCCAAAGATAGGCTCTGCCGCAATTGTGTCGTTTTTCTATTGAGCATGACTGTAGTTAATAAAGGAAAGTTGTGAAACTCGGCCAGTTTCTTGAAGTCTTTGTTCACTATCTCTTTTGTTCGTTAGTCTTGACCGTGTATAACACACGTGCACGTAGTTAATAAAGCTAACTGGTTGCGAATCTCAGCCAGTTTCTTTGTTCTGTTTCTATTTTGTTCGTTGGCCGTCACCATGTACAACACACAAAAGGTACTGAAATGCATATGAACAACTAACCAGTAGGAACATTTGGGCTCATACACTGATACATGTATCCAGCCACACATTAAATAGGGTTCCTTTGAGGCATTTTAGTCCCAAACACTGCAGGACATTTGCACCATGCGCACCTCTGCACACCTAAAGAGATTTTGACTTTTAGATTTTTGAGTTTTGGACAATCGACCGTCTCTTTCTTTTTACCTCTTGGATGACGTCATCCATGAGGTATAGGAGTTGGGCGATTTCACTCGGCTCTTAACTTTAATATTAAAGCGTTAATTTATGCATTAATTTATTCAAAAAGCACTGTCCCTCCAGCGCGGTCAAAGAAAAAATGCTTCCCTCCCGTCTGGCGCCGAACTCGCAACCTTTGGATCTAGTGGCGGGCGCGTTGCCGCATGAGCAGTTTTTTCTTAACAATTACAAGAAACTTTAGTTTTCTGTTAAACCATTTATGAGGTGGCTCATAGAGCCTTTGATTATTTTGATTATCATTATTTAATATTTACTTTTGAATTCTCTCAGTATTAGTATTTTCCACTAGAAGGACGCAACTCGAACAAGCTACGTAAAACAAAACTGGCAACGTGCACGGTTACAGTTTGTTCAACATGCAACAAAGCAGCTTTTTACACTCTTCAACGTTTGTTGAGCTTAACCAGTTAGTCCTATAAACTATAGCATGATCAAGGATCATGACAGATATCGCGCTAGTTAAACTGGTTTAAAACTAGTTTTCAGTTGGCCATAACAACGGAACATTCAGTCGGAGTAGGATGGTTGATATAAAGCGAAAGAGATACTGTTACGCCATCCATCAAACTCCCTTATGTCAAACAAGAAACTCATTTGTAAAGTTAAGTGACACAGAAACATGGGAAACAGGTGGAGACACCTAAAACCAACATCTATATTAAGTCATGTAAATTTTGTTTTTCCAAATCAACATTGTGGTTAAAAGTTTTGTACGTTTATTAAACCAGACCCCCATGGCCCACTAACCAAACTAAGTTGATGATCTTTAGTTTAATTTCTAATTAAACTCGCTGACTCGCAACCCGGAGGTCCCGTGTTTGAGTCCTCTACCCGTCGGCCACGCGGGTAAATAGCCTTCTGGTCAGCCTTCCTGCCAGTTGGGGTTTTTAACCCTTATGATTTATTGTTTATAACATGGCACTGGAAAGCCCCTTACGGGGAGCTGTCATTAGAAAGTTTTTTTTTTTTTTAATTTCTAATTTTTCCATAAGCGCACCTAAGAACGTTGACTGAATGTTGCCATGAAAAAACACAAGTGAATCACAGTAATCCTTTACGTTTGATTACATTTAAGAGGGCAAATTACGCTCACATCTTCAACAAACATTTTAGTTTTAGTATTCTTGATACTTCAACAAACATACTTCACTGAATTCCAAATCCAAATATGGAATATACCGTAATTTCACAGTGAAACTACAGATTAACGGAGAAATCAAAAGTAAAATGCAGTTAATTTGTTCTTCGTAGTCTATTGACAGAAATAAACACGTCCACGAGAGCGTTAGCTAAGTTCTGCGACTGTTTTTTCTTATTATTATAGTACAGAATCTATACCTCATTTGCAATTGACCAGCGACTGAAACGGCTTCTGTCCTTTGCAGCTTTTATCAACAATATTCCGGAAAGAAGAACAATTTTCATTTAGCAGTAAATACCGCAACATAAGGGATAATCTTTATTTTGTAATATAGCGTTCATTTATATCGACAAGACATTTTCAGCTCAGTTATTTCATTCTCCAGTTCCGTTGTAGGCCAGCATAAAGGCCTGCTACCTTGTTGTGGCTTTGTCGTCAGTAGCGCCCGCACTACTGCTGTCCAGCAGATTCTGCTCCTCGAATGCCAGGCGCAAGTTCTCAATACATCTCTTCAAACTGGATACAAATCCTTTGGAGAGTGGGAAAAGCGGATAGTCGGGGATTTTGAATTTCAAGCAGCTGGCAGCTTGTGACGCAGTGTCCGCCAGTTGTGCGTCTTCAACATTACTTTCACTTGTACTCCTTGCACTCGAACCGGAAGCGCCATCAGTTATTTGTGTGACACTTTCCACTTCTAGTTTATTCAGTTCCCCATTACTATTATGCTTTTGGGAGTTATTTTTGTCGTTTAATTGCAAATTTTCGCCTGTTTTGTCCTGTGAACCACAAAGTTTCTCAGCGGTATTTCCTTCTGCGGCAGTCATTGTAGAGAAGGCGTGACTCGTGGAGCAAGCAGCGTGACAATCGGTTGAGCAGGCAGCGTTACATACTGTCGTGGTAACTGCGTTACTTTCAGTTGTACACGAGGCGCAACTGTCAATCCATGACTGGAATTTCTCAAGTACACTGGATAAGTTGAAAATACGTTAGAACGTAAGACAGAAACTCAAAGGATGTTACAGTGAGAAATATCACGATAATACCACAAGAGTTTCTCTGCCAGCCACAAATACAATAGTCAATACTGTTAAATGACTCTCAAAACAACTACAACAAAGTCAGTATTAGAAACGTTTTTGAATGAAAGATTGTTCGCATCTTCACAATGTTAACAGTTGTAAATGAGCGGCGATTTTATTCTATGCAGAGGTCAACTGGAAGCCTTAACACCATATCGAAAGTTAGAGAAACACTGCGATACGTTTAGGCATTTGTTAACGCAGAACAAAATATCTGCTTTTTACATTCTAAACATTTCAGAAGAAAGAAGACACGAAAACACGCAAAACAACAACAAAAGCAACAACTCAAAAGTAAAAACTATGGAAAAAGCAGCAAAGTCATCGACAGTACTAACAGAAAGGTATAGGAACAGCTTCATCAACAGTGACAACAATACACGCTTTTTTTTTATAAGAATAACGAGGCTAAAATTGGCCAAAATTTAAGAACAAGCTCAGGAACTATGAAAGTTTTTCAAGTAGAAACTTGACTGAAACTCGACATTTAACTCAGCAACACAGCACAAAAATAATGAAGGTAGTTCGCCTCTAAATACAGCCTTACAATACATGTATGGTGCGTGGCGTTTCGTTTTCCAAGGCTTTGTTTCTATTTTGTTTTTTCTTCAATTCAAACCGCTTATTCTTGGTTTGCACTCAATCTCCAGGGAATCAAATGACAAAGGGTATGGCGGCCATGTTGGTGTACACAACAAAAGAATGTAATTACAACTCTATTGTTAGAGAGCTTTAGATCCGACAACGAGTACGAGTACGAGATTTGACCGCGCGAGGATTGGTACTAGTGAACTTGTAC
>JAOBYH010136430.1:0-10935 GCA_025403525.1 Umimayanthus kanabou
ATTTTATCACCTTATGATCACATGGCAACTTTGTTGACCAGGAAGTTTCCTTAAACACATCAAAATAACATCTACATGTAGCACACAGTGTATCATTTGCCTTAACTTCCGATTAGGTCTTCTTTTGGAAAAGTTTCACTGGAAAATTTGCCTCAGAGAGACAAATTTTAGTAAAAAATCGAGGAAGTGAATATTTTGGCAATATCTGTCAATCCACAAACTCTTTCACCCACTTGAAGCTCCTGTTGTCTCACCTAACTCTTCCAGTTTTTTCGTCGTCTGTTCATACGTGATTTGTTGCCACTTGTTCATCATCACACTGTTCTGTTTTGAATTATTCTTTAAAATAATGAGCGACTAATCAAATCCTTGTAAAGCTTTTCTTACATAACAACTAATGTAACTATAATTATATCTCATTAATAGTGTAGATGTTAACATCAATAAATTGTTAATTTTTAGTTTCTTTTAATGTAAATAGAATCATTAAACTAATAAGAACAAATTACATCCACATTAGGAACGCGAGAGGATCAACGGATTATCTGCAAACTTATTTGAGGTATATGTTTTGACCTTTTTTCTGATACTTTCACCTGCACGGCTGGCGTTTTACACAGAGTAAGCTTGGACCGGACCTTAACGAGGTTCGTAAGGGTTGTATAAAACCTGGAAAGTCATGAATGAAAATTTCAACATTTCACAATCCAGGCCAGGAAAACCTGGACAAGTAAGTTAAGTTGATGACAAATTAAGCAAACAACATGGCAAATTCATCGCTAACAGTTCCATGATCCATAAATTTACTTTCAGGATATTTCCAAAGTTTAGGTCATGGATTTTTTAAGTTAAGTTCGGGGAATGGCATGGAAAAACAAAAAAACCCCGCTTTGTTATAAAATTACAGCTTGAACTTTGCATCGTGTAAACCAGTGGTGACATAGCATTGACCTTCCATCCTCATGACATCTTTGTCATTGCTTCTCCTGAGATCATGTTGTCAGATAGCTTGTATTGGCCCCAACTGGGGAGATGTTTGGATAGTCCATCATTGAATTGTGGGTTACAAATACCTGTCTGTTTCTTGCAAAGTTCAACAAAAAACAAACTGAGTTGGAGATTCCATTTGTGCACCATCAAAAAAAGATTCACTAGAACGCTTGCCCTCCTAAATTTATCGAGGTTTCTGTCGCATGTCCTTCAATTGCCCGATACCTACCTATGTTGTACAGTTTGTCCATCTGTCCGGCCACCTGCCTGTCTGTCTGTCTGTCTGTCTGCCTGTCTGTCTGTCTTGTTATCAACAGTAAAAGTATATGTATTAACTGGATTAGTCTCACTTAAAATTAACAAAGCTTTATTTTTAAAGAAGTAGCTCAGTATTAAGAAAAGAGTAACCTAATTGTCACTTTAATGTATCTAGAAATAATGGCTTTATTCAATCAATCAATCAATCAATCAACCAATCAATGCATGCATATCAGATTCTCATTGATCATTGTCACAGCAAATATTGCATAGGGTTTTTGAAGTAAAATACATGTTGAGGGAATGAAAATTCTATGAGTGACAGCTGATTCTTGATATTTGACAACGGCCTCTCTTAAAACTTTTTGGTTATAATATTTAGGGATTGGCCTAGAGCCAGCACCAGTTGATCAGATGTTAACTGTTCATTCTCGATTCCTATATCTCTATCCATTTTTGGAAACGGGTTGGAAGAAATTTGCAGTCATCTTAGAAAGTCTTTGTGTGTGATTAGTTCCCCTGTTCTTGCAACAAAGCAGCTTATTTAATTTGGCCATGTGATGTTGCAAGAAGATAGATGTTGATAAACTAGCTAACACTAAAATATTTCACAATAATTGTAGTTTATTGTGGTGTATAGTACGTTTGGGACGTTGATTAATAAATTTAGTCAGATGCCAGATTGGTCTTGCCAGACCTAAATAGTGAAAATTCTAATAAAATAACTTAAACAACACTTAGTAGAATTATGCTCGCAAACTTACCAAGTTTTGGAGCTGTTATTGATTGCTAACTAGTGAAAAAAATGTGTTGTAGGTTGCAAAGGAAGGACTGCTTTGGAAGAAACAGGAAGCTGATGGAGGGAGGGTAAGTGCATTTTGTCTTGGGTTGAAGATGACCCTCTTGGGGAAGCTTACTATTAAATTGAATTAGTAATATATACACACTTGAACGACACTTGAACAAATCCCACTTCTGACACCATGTAACTTGTTCCAAGATAATGTTGTGTCTCATACAATATGACTCTGCTTCCCTACGTAGTGTCAAGAGTGTGAATCCAGGAAAGAAACGAATCCCACTTATGACACCATGTAATTTGTTACAAGATAACATACCCGATATAATTTGACTCTGCCTCTCTACGTGGTGTTAGGAGTACTTCTAACACCATGCAACTTGTTACAATTTAATGTTGTGCCTCATACAATGGGACTTTGCTTCCCTACGTAGTGTCAAGAGTGTGAATCCAGGGAAGAAACGAATCCCACTTCTGACACCATGTAACTCGTTACAAGATAACATGCCTGATATAATTTGACTCTGCTTCCCTACATGGTGTCAGGAGTACTTCTGACACCATGTAACTTGTTACAAAATAACATTGTGCCTCTTACATGTACAATAGGATTCTGCTTCCCTACGTGATGTCAGGAGTGTGAATCCAGAGGAGAAACAAATCCTAATTCTGACACCACTTAATGTGTTACAAGATAATGTTGTGTCTCATACAGTAGGACTCTGCTTCTCTACGTGATGTTAGGAGTGTTATTCAAAAGGAAATCGAATCCCACTTCTGACACATGTGACACCATGCAACTTGTTATATGATATGTTGTGTCTCATACAATAGGACTCTGCTTCCCTACGTGGTGTCAAGAGTGTAAATACAGGAAAGAAACGAATCCCACTTCTGACCCCATGTAGCTTGTTACAAGATAACATGCTGATATAGTTTGACTCTGCTTCCCTACGTGGTGTCAGGAGTACTTCTGACACCATGCAACTTGTTACACGATAATGTTGTGCCTCATACAATAGGACTCTGCTTCCCTACTTGATGTTAGGAGTGTTATTCAAGAGGAAATTGAATCCCACTTCTGACACCATGCAACTTGTTACACGATGATATTGTGTCTCATACAATAGGACTCTGCTTCCCTACGTAGTGTCAAGAGTGTGAATCCAGGAAAGAAAGGAACCCCACTTCTGATACCATACAACTTGTTACACGATAATGTTGTGCCTCATACAATAGGACTCTGCTTCCCTACGAGTTGTAAGGAGTGAGAATTAAGAGAGAAACAAGTCCCACTTCTGACACCATGTTTCATCAGACAATAAACATTGAAATATAAGATGCAGCCAGAAACTCAAGTCTGTAGCTAGAAACAACGCAATATACCAAACAAAAACTGCCTTTTTTCAATTATCCTCCGATGTCAAACCCCACGCAATGTGCCAGAGTCACAGGGTATGAGGCACAACATTATATTGTAACATAACTCGTGATGTTTTTTTTTGTACAGAGATCAAGTGCGCGATCATGGAAGCCAGTGGTTGCTGTCTTGCGAGGGCATGTTTTGTATCTGTATAAGGATAAGTCGGCAGCGAGCCAGGGCCATGGCCCAACCGATGATCAACCAATCAGTATCAAGTCCAGCATTGTTGACATAGCCCATGACTACACCAAGAGAAAGAATGTATTTCGACTCATAACTTTTAATGGATCTGAGTACCTGTTCCAGGTATGGGTCGAATTATTTTTATTCTTGGTGGTCTTCCTGAGCTCAGCTTTTTTGCCTAAGTGTGTCTGCAAGTGATTATGCAAGAGCCATTACCATCTGATCTAGTGACTTGATTCAAGAAATACCATCTTTAACTTCCTAGCATGTGGAAATGGTACGTTTATTGATGCCTTAGACACAAAGTTTAAAAGATTGTGTTATCAGCCAGGCACTTTGGCAGCAAGGAGGGCAAATTAAAATGTTCATATTAACTTGAAAAATGTGCAAGGCTCTGGGAAAAGTCCCGGCATTTCAAAACATCAGGTTTCTCCAAAAAAAGTCCTTCATATAGCCTAATGTCAATGAATCCTGTTGAAACAGCCTTGAAGTTCCGAGAAAGGATTTTGAGGCAAGACGCTTGAGGCTAAAAAACAATGCTTTTTCTTCATTGATTGATGTATTCATGGTCCTAAATATCTTTATTTAGAATGTGGCAGTTAATCTTTGTTTTGACGGTTGAGTCCGTGAAAATTTGTTGTGCAAAGTTCATTGAATAAAGGTTCTTTTTTGAAATGTTCTACATTTACCTTGTATTTTAGACTGAGGCCAAAGAATCCATGATGTCATGGATTGGAGCAATACAGGCTAACAATAACCCAGATGAGGATGTGAGTATGGTTTGAAACAATTGTTATTTTTCACAGCCCACCCTTGAAAGTAAACCATTGAAAGTGTTCTTACCTTCACATGCAATGGCTCAAGGTTAGGCCCGTTGGCAGGGGGGTCATTGGGAGCGCATGCATCCCCCCCAGGAGCCAAAAAGGTCCGTCTGATGGGATCGTAAATCATTTATAACGATGCGAAATAGCATGATGATGGTAGGATTGACAATTTCGATGCATTTTTAGCAATTTAAGGATCTCAAATTTCAAAATTTTTCCGGGGGACATGGCCCTGGATCTCCCTAAAAGCCTTGTACATGGCCTATCATTCCAAAATTAATTATTTGGTCCCGTTTGTTGAGGTATGCACCTCCCCATGAAAACCCTGGCTACGGGCCTGAAGATACAGACAGTTTTATTGTTTTGACTGGTATGTAGTTTGCCATGATTGCATACTACTACGCTACTTTTCTTTGAAGCTTTGTTAGTTCTAACAAGGGCAGGATTGGGTTGGAACTGAAAACAAGAGAATTTGTTGGCATACAGTTTGGTGGTCTTTTTCATAGAGTGTAATAGGTTTTGTTAAAATAGCAATATGAGTTGTGATGGACGCTTTGATCAACGATTCAATACATTTTTGGTTTCTTACTCTAGATCTTGCATTGGAAGTTTAGATTTAAAATAGGTTTTGACTCAGCTGGAGTGATTTGGAGTCGATTAAAGTGATTTTCTTATGTCTACAAAATATTCAAGATGGCCACCATAAAATTCAAAACGGCATGTCTGTGACATCGTATTTTAAGAAACTGATTACCAAAAGATACATCGTGGACCAGTTAACTAAACTACCAATTATACAGTCAGATATGCATGTGAACGAGGCAAAATTGCATTTTGTCGATTTATGGCTGCACAGCTTTGTGATCCTTCAATTTTCGGGACAGTTTTGAAATTTTCGGTTTTGGATTTCCTGGAATAAGGGTAATGGAAACGCATTGAAAAGGCTTGGAATTTAGGAATGAAGTAAGTTCACGAACCCTGTATGTATTCTTTATACATTGGTAAGAAACAGTTGACTAGTCCTGAAACTTCTGCCTATCATGTTTCAGCTTTTTCCATAAAATACCATGATGAGTCTGATAATTTTTAAAAAGCTTTGATTTTCTTCACTGTTTTTCATTGATTCTTTGTTTCGCTTTAGTGTTTTTGCTGAACTTCATCATAGTTATTCTCTTTCTACCATGTTTCATAGCAAATAATGATTCTAATGCACTATGGACTCTCGAGAGATTTGCAAATAAAAGTTAATTGTTATAATACTTATACCAGGGTTATCTTTTACTGGTAGAAAAAGGAAATTATTTTCATTATTTTACACTTTTCTCTTTACAGGAGAGGGGTGTAACAAGTCAGAGTTTGATCATCAGGAAAATGAAGAATGTTGAACAAGAAAAGTAAGGCATTTCGGTGTTGATTGATGTTTTTTACAAGCAGTATGTGGTATATTATATTACAGTCGATGGAAGTCGTGTGAGAACTTTAGATGGAAGTTTTTCTTTGTAGATTGCAAGAATTTAGATATGATAGATGTATTCAAAAGTTTAAATAAATGCGGTATGTAATTGTCTGAAATCATATTGGTGGAAGAAAAAGAAAAATGCAAATTCCTTATTCGTATATAATTTCATGCGACTTTAATTTCGCAATTTTCACGATTGTAAAAAATTGCGAAATTAAATCCTCACGAGTAAAATTCTTCGAGATTTATACACGTGAAATTAAATACCATGGTAAGAAGTTTGAATCTTGAAAAAAAAATTTATAAACATTTTCAACAACAACATCTACAGCTTATGTATCGAAAAAAATGATAAATTATATTCAGTGGCAAGCTCCATTTTGCATGTTGTCTTGTGATCTATAAAATCACTGATTTGCAAATATTTCACGGCATGAATATATCGAGCAGAGAATCTAACTATAATCATCTTCATCTGAATCACTCTCATCGAGCAAATCGCTTAGAACTGATATCTTTCGTGCAGTTGTAAAAATTGCCATTGTTTTGTTCCTTGTAGTTGATGTTGAACTGTGAGTCTTCGTTCTCAAACCATTTCATGCAACTTGCCTCATTAGCTTGTACAACTCTTTTGTAGCTCTGAAGGCAGACAGTCAATTGCAAAGAGATGGAATAAGGCTGGCGTAACTGATGTTGTTAGTGGCTGAAAGAAATTTCCACCCAGAAGACCCCTTTTGAAGCCCTTAATGTTTAGGAACATTTCGGACTCTAGGACATTATGTAACTAATCTTAAGTTGTTCCAGTTTGTTTAGAAAGGTTGTAGTTCAGACTTTTTAGAAAATATAATGATGTTGACAACGCTTTCGCGAAATTTAAGGCCCTTTTTTGATATTCGCCTATTGAAATCGCAAAAATAAAGTCTCGCGAAAATCGTGAAATTACGAACGCGCAAAATTTAGTACGAATAAGGTAACTTAACTCATGTAAATCATCATTTAAACTTTATATTGTAATTTGTGAAAGGATCCTTTTGCTGTTATTTTGTTTTCGTGGATCTTGGTAGTAGTAGCCACAACTTTGTAATTTTACCCGTCGTCTTGAGCTTGGTCAGATAAAGTTGAAAGATCTGCCCAAAATTTCATTTTAATCGTGGAATCTATAATGAAGATCTTTTGAATATGGTTTCAGCAGGACTTCTGTTGATTGTATGCATGTAATATTCGCAGAATTTTATAAACGTAGTAATATTGTAAAGCGCTTAGAGCAATTAATGGATAAGCGCTATATAAAAAAATATTATTATTATTATTATTGCAATTCTCCATTTCACCTAACCACTATAAAATATTCCTGTTTTCTTAAAATGTACTGCGATTTGCTGACTCTTACCGTATTTGTTTGTCTTCTTAGTTCTCAGTCTTCTCAAACTGGACACAAGCTTTCCCCACCAACTGGTAGCAAGATGTCAAGTATATCTAACCTAAAGAAAAGTCTGTCTTTTAAGAACATTTCTGGAGGCCAATCGTCGCCATTCAGCCAGCACAAGAGAGGTAAGAGCAACCGGCGACATATTGGTGACCTTCAGATTTGACCACGAGTACGGCTTCTTTGCTTTTGAACTCGTGGTGTTGACTACGAGATCCTCAGCAACTTGTATAAACAGGACGGCCATGAAATTTGACCTGACACGAATTTAGTCGTACCAAAAAGTCGTACTCGAAGTAGGCATCTTACATCTTGCCTTTGTAACTTTTAAAAGAGGCTGTTTCAACCAGTTCATTGAACATACCGTAGAATTCCGAAAGTAACGACCCCCCGAAAGTAACGTCAATATTCAGAGGCTGCTAACGGAAACCCGAAAGTAACGACCCCTCCGAAAGTAACGACCCCCCGAAACTAACGACCCCCGCTTTAATGTAAGCGAAAACGCTCTAAAATACTCTCTTATCAACAAATTAGTGATTGCCTAACGTTTTTATTTAATTTAAAGAAAACCACAACAATGTGGAGGGATAGAAATTGCATGCGTATACGAAGTTGCCACAACAAATTTCCCATCGTAAAAGGCATCAAAACACTGCGCAAAAAGCTGCAGAACTAAAATCTAGGAGGGAGGATGGCACCGTGTAATAATAACACAATAAAGAAACCATAACTTTCCCAAATGTTCAGCTGTGTCATGCTCATTTCTTTACGTTTACAAACAAAATTTATTATCCGAAAGTAACGACTCCCCGAAAGTAACGACCCCCCGAAAGTAACGTCATCCATGGGTTGCTAAAACCGAAAGTAACGAGGGTGGTTACTTTCGGAATTCTTCGGTAGTTTAGGTCTTCAGCATAGCGGAAAGACGATATTTCGACCTTGTGAGCCCGCATATCGGGTTTTTCTGTTTTTGAATTTTGCAGTAGTGTCAGCTGGAATGCGACTTAACATAGTTGCAGTGCCAGACTTCACTCTTGTCTGATACGAGAGGGGGCATGGTACTGCAACGATGTTACGTCACATTTCAGGATGGAGGCGCTGTGAAATTTAAAATGAAAAATTGCCTACCCAACCTTCATCCCCTTCCAAACACCACCCTTATCCCCTTCCAAACATACCCTCCTTCCCTTCCAAACACCAGCCTCATCCCCTTCCAAACATCACCCTCATTCCCTTCCAAACATCACCCTCATTCCCTTCCAAACACCACCCTCATTCCCTTCCAAACATCACCCTCATCCCCTTCCAAACATCACCCTCATTCCCTTCCAAACATCACCCTCATTCCCTTCCAAACACCAGCCTCATCCCCTTCCAAACATCACCCTCATTCCCTTCCAAACATCACCCTCATTCCCTTCCAAATACCACCCTCATTCCCTTCCAAACATCACCCTCATCCCCTTCCAAACACCACCCTCGCCCCTTTCCAAACACCACTCCCTCTCAAGCCTCATATACCCTGCTTTATTCAGTCGACAGTATTAAGAATCACTGGAACAAGTCAAGCAAGAAAAGGAAGAAGCCCACTTCAGCTGCTACAACGTTTCCACCTGGTGAGTCGTAAACTGTCATTTGGGACCTTGAGCAACTAGCACGCGAATGTTGACGAGCACGGCTGCTGAAATTTTCCTTTTCTTGTTCTTATGACTTGTTATTTCCCTTTTGGTTTGCGTGAAGGTGTGTGAATGTAAAACGATAAATGTAAGACGATTTAGTATTGTCAGACTAAACAAACTGCTTTAAAATACCAATGATAAGTTGCACCCTATAGCGGGGTATTCAAACAAGGAAGGAAACAGGGAGAGAAGACATTGGTATAAGAATCAAAAATATCGCAGAGTAAGAGTTGCGTGCCTGGATTGGTTTAAAGTTTAAAGTAGTTGACTTGTAATTCAAAGATTTTGGATATGAACTCCTTTCCAACCTCTTTCCAACCTACTTTAGTTTCCAGTTAATTCAGCTGTATAAGAGAATACTAATCAGTTTCCAATTAGCCCCAAGCAGAAGGGGTTAGTTGGAAACTGATAAGTGTTCCATCCAGGGATACTAACACTGTTGAAACTAGTGATAAGCACAAATTTCATGAACCTCGTGGCTCAAAAGAACTTACCAGGTTGTTTAAAACATCCAAAACCCACATTGGGACCTGGCAGGAGTTGACGCAAGCTCGTCATCAAGAAAAAGTATCTTGAACAGAAGTGTACACACTTTTCATCCTCAGATTATTGGTCAGATGCTCTACCATCTGAGTACAGACGGGGTTTGTACACGCCTTGGAAAGTCTTGAAAATTCTTATTATCTTCTTCACAATTCCTGTAATATTTTACTAGGAACTAAAATAAGTCCCATGTCTTTTAAGTTCATCAGTTTTTCCGCTATATATTGACGGAAGACTTTTTTCATCGTAACATTCCTGCAGAACGCAGAATAGTTTTCGTGAAGTCCTTCTAAATTCCAGCTGATCCGATGGCTTGGTTGAAGGTGTTTTAGGACTTTCTAGATGTAGGGATGCATTCACCCAAGGTTGATATGGTAGGATGTGCTGTATTAACTGTATTGTCTGTGTTGTTGCCGCTCACTGCAGGGCATTCCGTGGGTGTCCCACTGGAGCTGTGCCCGCAGTCAAAGAACTTAAAGGTAAGAAAGGATCAGTATGTCATTCTCACGTGCAACCAATAACGTTTTTATAGACTTCTCAGAGTGTTGCTGCCAACTCAACCATATACGGTATGTACACCATATATGGTATGTACACTATATACGGTATGTACACCATTTGCCATCTACACACCATATACGGCATGCATTGTCTTTTGTCATTTGGTGTGCAGTTTAAGCACCGAACTTCAAAACCACAGAAATTAGAGACAAATTGGTGTCTATAGTTGTTTTAATAGTGCAAATCAGTAGCTTTTGATATGGATGAAAACTGAGTATTGGCAAGTAGTGAAGTTACCACTGTTAAGCTTTCAGTGTGTACTTTTCAGTTATGATATCACTTGCTGAGCAAGTATTTGTGTTGCCTTGAATTTTATGACAGGTTTCAGTTGTGTTCACCTTTTCGCTCTGTGGAATTAGCCTCCAAAGCAGCCGGATGGATATAAGGTGGCTGCCTTGGAGGATATGTAGAATGGCTTCTGAGTTAAGCAAAGAAAGTACACTTTCTGGGTCACAACAGACTACCTACTACTATTAGCATTGTTATTAGTGCTATTAGTATTTTTAAAAGGAAAACTGCAAGGAATCAATACACTATGCCTATGCACTGTCAAGGGTAGTGTGTACCAAGGATGCTTTTTAATAAGGTTTTGTTTTCTCTGTTAGGGTGTTCCTGTGATTGTAGAGCATTGTACGGGTGTGATAGAGAGAAAAGGACTAGACACGGTCGGAGTCTACAGGTAATCCAATTTTCTTTCACAATACACCACTTTCAATTACGCTTCAGTTCTTGCGAACAATAACCTGAAGTCGAGGCTAGGGCTGTGCTGTGCAATACATTTGCTGTGTTT
>JAOBYH010136541.1:0-10933 GCA_025403525.1 Umimayanthus kanabou
GGTGCGCATTATACACGGGTAAATACTGTACATAGAAAAACCCTGCAGGAAGAAAGGAATGCCAACTGAAGTATTACTGGCCACTCTGGCCAGAACGTGAAATATTTCAGTGGTTCGTGGAAGATTTTAGTGGTCTGGGGCCAGCGGACCACCGTTAAGATCAAACCCTGAAGTAGCATTTTTTTTGCAAAATGTGCAACTTTGTATTAACATGTTATTGTTCAAGTCACTGATATCATTATTAAATTACCATTATTATATTTATCACTGTTACGATGATGATGGTGATAATGACTTTAATGATGACAAGAATGATGGTGATGATGGTGATAATGATGATGATGATGGTGATAATGATGGTGATGATGATGATCGTGATGATGGTGGTAATGATGGTGATAACGATGGTGGTGATGATGATGATGGTGATGACGATGGTGGTGATGATGATGATGGTGATAACGATGGTGGTGATGATGATGATGGTGATCACGATGGTGGTGATGATGATGATGGTGATAACGATGGTGATGATGATGATGGTGATAATGATGGTGGTGATGATAATGGTGGTGATAATGATGTCGGTGATGATGATGGTGATGACGATGGTGGCGATGATGATGGTGATGACGATGGTGGTGATGATGATGATGGTGATAACTATGGTGGTGATGATAATGATGGTGATAACGATGGTGGTGATGATGATGACGATGGTGGTAGTGATGATGGTGATGATGATGGTGATGATGGTCATGATGATGATGGTGATGGTCATTATGATGATGATGGTGATGATGATGGTTATTATGATGATGATGATGGTCATGACGATGGTGATGATGATGATGATGGTCATTATGATGATGATGGTTATTATGATGGTTATAATGATGATGGTCATGATGATGGTGATGATGATGGTTATTATGATGATGATGATGATGATGATGATGATGGTTATAATGATGATGATGGTCATGACGATGGTGATGATGGTCATGATGGTGATGATGATGATGGTGATGATGATGATGGTGATGATGATGATTATGATGGTGATGATGATGCTGATGATGGTGGTGATGGTGATGATGATGGTGATGATGGTGATGATGATGATGATGGTGATGATGATGATGATGATGATGGTTATTATTATGATGATGATGATGATGATGGTGATGATGGTCATGATGATGATGATGATGATGGTTATTATTATGATGATGATGATGGTGATGATGATGGTGATGATGATGGTTATTATTATGATGATGATGATGATGATGATGATGGTGATGATGGTCATGATGATGATGATGATGGTGATGATGATGGTGATGATGGTCATGATGATGGTTATAATGATGATGGTGATGATGATGGTGATGATGATGATGGTGATGATGATGATCATGATGGTGATGATGGTCATGATGATGATGATGATGGTCATGATGATGGTTATAATGATGATGGTGATGATGATGGTGATGATGATGATGGTTATAATGATGATGGTGATGATGATGGTGATGATGATGGTGATAATGATGATGATGATGGTCATGATGGTCATGATGATGATGATGATGGTCATGATGATGGTGGTGATGATGATGGTTATAATGATGATGGTGATGATGATGGTGATGATGATGATGGTGATGGTGGTGGTGGTGATGATGGTGATGATAGTGATGGTGGTGGTGGTGATGATGATGATGATGGTGATGATGGTGATGGTGGTAATGATAATGATGATGAAGATAATGATGGTGATAATAATGACAATGATAATAATAATTCTAGACTTTTATCTAGCATGTACTACTCACGTGTATTTCAGTTCAAACTCATTTCTCACTGAATTGCTGTCAGTGGAGAGGTGAACAAAGGCTGAGCCAGAATGAGCTTCGACAAGCAGCTTGGGAGCCAGTTCACAGCCGGGGATAAACTCAACATAACCGTTATCACATCCCTGGCCACTGTAATAACAATCACGATAAGCCAGTCAGATTAAATTCATTCTGGGCATTACAGTACTTACTGATATTTTCAATTACTGTGTGAAATGCACACTCTCATTGGCTAAAATAGGTCATATGGTACATGCACATCCTCACAGGGCCAAGGTCAGGCAATGACCCTCTCCCAATGTTGATATCCAAAGCAAGAAACTCTTTTTTTCTAGTTAAAAAGAACTGCATTTACCCTACAGCATTTTTCATTATCATAAATCGAGTCAATTCAATTTATCACCATCAGCTGCACCTCATTTGAATTGATTTTGTTTTTAAGAACTCAGTTTTAAGTTGACAATATGAAAGTTTTCGCTCGGTTGGGATACAAAAATAAACAAACCCCTAAAGTTGTACCTAAACGTACATCTATTGTGTAATACTTATGACATCACCAATCACATGCTAAGTGAAGCCTTGACACAATTTTTCTTCTAGAATCTTGTTCTACAATAATTTTGATAACAGTCACCTGACTTGGTGATTAGTATTTGAATATCAAGAAAGTTCTCGATGGTTAAAATCAGCATTTACACTCTCCCCATTCCCCCTCCCCTGGCCAAATAAAGTTAATACATCAAAATGGTTGCTTTAATTCCCTGTAGAAAATGATGTTAGAAATTGAAGACTGTACATACTTGTAGTTCTACATTACGTACCCTATGTGTACTTTCACTTACTAAAGCCTCAATAGAACCCACCTGACCACTGCAATCAGAGGATCATATGCCGAGCTGCCGTCATGGATGTACAAGTGACCGTCTTCATTTTGAAGTTTAAACTTTGTTATTTCAAGTCTTATGCTGCTGTTAACTCTGACACAGTATAAACAAGAACACAACTATTACAAATAGATATTAAAATTACTTACTGATTTAAAAACTGTGAACAAAAACAATTTATATTTTAAAAGTTAACATTCGTAAAACTGAAGTTATTGGTACTATACCCAATTATTCAAATCAAGGAGATTAAAGGTTTTTTTCATGTGAAACATGATTTGAACTGATTCAGTCTGTGAATCTTGCTTTAACCCTTAAACGGTCAACTACAGGTTTTAATTTTCATGAAATATGAAAAAAGCTATTTATTTGTTGTGAAATATGATTCAAGCACTGAAACATAATCAGTATTTCCTTCCTCTGCCCTGTTAATAATAATAATAATAATAATAACAACAATAATAATAACAATAATAATAATAATAATAATAGTATAACTGAAACTGTACCTTGGCGACTGAATAAGCCAAGCACAGCTGGATGGTCCGGGATAGAGTGGTCCATAACCCTCTAACTTGATTGTGCCACTTTTCTTCACCAACCTGAGATGAAGAAACACAATCGCTGGACATCACATAGTTTTGCATTAGTTTCTAGACAAAAAATATCACAGTATAGGAAATCTTGTTCATTATTCATCAAGCCAAATTTTATAACAAATATTATCTAAGACAGTAAACTAAATACCAAGCCTGAGTACTGTATACCATGTCTGATAACCACTAGTAAGTACTTACAATACTATAGGGATTGAAATGGTGGCCTTTCCAAGACCAAAGCCCTAATACATGTAGGCCAAATGTCTGATTAACCCTTTCAGCCCCAAACACGCCATATGAGGCATTGCTGAATTCTCTATAGTTTCATTGTAAACAGGTTGGGAGAATTTTGTTTTACATGTTAGATAAATTGTTGTGTATGATCATTTGACTTATTCTCATTACTAGGGCATGAAATAGGAAAAAAAATTGGAGTGCCATCAGAATTTGTATTTGCAATCCAAGCATATTTTGGCTTGCAATTTTCCCTTTCGTTTGGCCATCCAAATATTTTTTGTTGTGCCAGTTCTACATTTTGGCCTGCCATCTGGCACTTGGCACACTGCTATTTCTGCATTACCAAATAAATTATTTTGTGTGGATAATGTAAGGAGTTCCTGCTAACATATACTGATAAACTTGTTGGGGCTGACAGGGTTAAAGAGGCCTAATGATAGAAGTTCGCTGTCAACTCCTTTTATTCAAGTCTATCCACTGCCGAATCTAAGCTATTTTGAACCCTGATCATCATCATCATCAATCAACTGCCGTCGAGATTGCAGAAACATGTCACACCATAGGGGTCTGTTTGCCATTGCCTGGGCAAGTTCATTTAGTACAAGGCCTGTGTCCCTGGCCAAGGTGTCAGGATAAGTGGGAGGTCTGTTTCCCCTCCTTGGACAGGGTAGTCTCCATAGTAGTAGGTCGGAGATCACCTGGTCTTTGGCACGGAAGCAGTGGCCTGCGAATCTTGCTCTTCTCTGAGCCACGGTTTTGGAGATAGGTGGAAGTTCCCCGTAAATTTCGGCCTTTGTTGGATGGTTCTTCCAGGAGAGATTCTGAGCCCGCATAAGTAGTCTGGTGTATGTGCCATCAAGGCGTTTGAACCCTGATATACATTGTAAATAGACTTGAATCAGTGGGGAACTGGCTTTCCAATTTAATGGTGAAGGATGAAGGATCTTTCAGGATTAGACACTTAGACTCAGCAGTGGATACACTTGAAGTAAAGGAGTTGCCTTATCTTAAAATAACACTTTCACAGTTCTGCGCATGCTCAGGTTCTCAGAAACTTAATTTGTGTTCCGGCCCAGAACAAAGCCAATTTCTGAGGTTTTACACGGTGAAGTTTCATCTAAAAAACTCTCTCTCTTTTTTACGCATCAGTGATCAGAAATCGTTTTGTTTGGATCATATTTTATTCCGGCATTGGGTTTTTGTTTTATTTTACTGTTCCTTCACTTAACCTTTCTAAAAGATATAATAATTTTCAAATGTGACTTATGAAGTCAAGAGCAACATCATGAGTGACCCTTGAAGGATCGATGAAGGACAAAAGAATAGCAACAAAGCACAAACAGTTGCTGATCTCAGCGACTTAAGGTCAATCGAGGTCAGGACAAATTTCACAGGTGTATTTATTTGGTTTCTATTGGCTAGGAGACAATGGCTGTCATCCAAGGTCGTGCATGTGCAAAGCCGTGAAAGTGCCCTTTTAAGGTTCCAGACTGACCTTTTATCAGTCAAATACACCAAAAAAATTTTAGCCAGTCAAACAGCCAAGCATTTAAGCTACCAAAAAGTGAAAATTTAAATGCAAAATCTCTTTTTGTTCTCCAGATACAGTGAAAAACATTTTCAAAAGTCTTGTGCCCAAAAGCTCAGAATGTGTTTACATTAAGAACACTTGACCACTCCAGTCATGTTAGTCTGAGGAAACCAATTGGTGTTATTGTTTGTAAACACACGTGATTGAATGAGGCTTAAGTAAGAATGCTTGTACTCATACCTTATACTGAACTGCTGTCAGTGGTAGCTTAGAACTGCTACAAGTTCATTGTTATCAAATATTACACAAAAGTCAACTGATACTATAAAGCCTATGATTGAAAACTGCTCAAGGTTTGACAAATTGACAGTTACAGAAATGCTTCACCAATGTGTTTACCGACATTGTTTGGGAAAGAAATAACTTAGATGCCTGATCTTCAGTGTTTAGAGGCCTTTTATCTCGGGTTGAAAATAATATTATAAATCAGCTTGTTTAGTCATAGCCTTGTTACTGAGACACATATGAAGATAAATTGTGACAGTTTATGGGGAAGACTGCAATCATGTAACCAAATGTGAATGGATTACTTTTAGCTGCAAATTTCGAATCAAGTTACTCTTACTGTGTTATGAACAACACAAAAGTGGCGGATTTGAAATTTATTAAGCTTTCAGAAAATATATACCTTTATGGCACTTGAATAAAAACCTAGCAGGCTGTAACTGAAAAAGTGAAAGTATATGAAAAGGGGCATCTGGTACCTTAATATATAGAGAGACAGAGAAAGAGAGTGGGAGAGAGAGAGAGAGAATAATTATTCTTTCACTATTCACCTCAATTTCAGACACTAATTGAAAAATATTATGTAAGACGGTGAGAGAACTGATTAAATTGGTGGATTTGCAACAAAACACAATGCATTAATACTTAACACATAATTCTTTAATTTGAAGAATACAATTTTGAGGGGTGATCTTTTGATCAGCAGAAAAATTTATTCAACCTTTTCCTCATTTTCTTTCAGCAACCCTTTGAAGTTCAGGGGCATGGTACCTACCACTCTCTATAGTTTATTTTATTTTAATTCATGTCTTTAAAATGACATGCACAACTTTGACGAATCTTAATGACAAAACAGCGTGTTTACCGACAGCATGTTTGCTGATTTTTCTATCTGTCGAGCAATTGCTCGTCTAAAAATTTCTATCAGCCAAAGTACAGTGCGATTATGTTCTGAGTGGACGACTTTAGTGAGCTGCAATAAAAAGTGATTGTCATTGTGCTACATTTAAAAGCACGAAAGAAAACCGAAATAACGAAAACCTAAATTAAAATTGTATGAAACGAGTCAACGATCAAAAATGTCAACAAAAAATCATTGTAAAGAATTCTTTCAAGTGGCTCGAAGCCGCAGTTTTCCACAAAAACTTTCGGCTCAAGTCAGCAATCGAATTGATCCGATTGTTCGATCAGAGTCGAACAACAAGTACAGTACAATACGCTATATCCGATAGGCAACTCAACACAATTGACTTCACGCAGTGAGAATCAGAATAGGGGCACATTGTATTCCCCACGATACATCGGAGGCGGCTGCGTTCTCTAATTTTGTAAACACGCTGGTTTGTATACTTGCGTATTCTTTTTCTCCACAGCAAGATCGTCTCCCCAGAACCCGAGGAAATGTTTATAAAAATATACTTTTAGGTGTAGTTATTCAGATATTTCACGAGAGAAGACAAACTCACCGTTCGCGACAGAATTCACAGCGATTTCCCCATAAAATAACACAACTACAGATTTCCTGACGACTGCAAGTTCTACAGTTGTAAGACTTTTGGCTTTGACAATCATTCTGCACCAAAGAAACGCTAAGTAATAGTAAAATAACTGTCCATAAAACAGTTCTACTATTTAGCTTAGCCACACATCGCCTTAGACTCATCTCCGATCCTAAACGCGGGCATACCTTCGGCCTTTTCTTCCCTGCTGCCAATATGGAGAACTTTCGCTATGCGACTCATGCTCCAGGCGCAGAACTTATGGTCTTATTTGATGCGGAGGCCTGGACACTAGCCGCAGGAAGCGCGGATTCCGCTTGTGCCCATGCTACATTTTCCAAACTCTTCTCCTCCCCTTAACCTTCCCCGATCATATTTGAAATTTTTACATACGAAGCCTGTTGATGAATTGGATTCGTTAATAAAGACGTTATTTATGCTTTTGATTTTTTTGTTCCTGTAATTCCTTCCACGACTATTAAATGTTGCTTTTGTACTTGTCGGAATCATAGCAAAATAAATCGTTTTTACATTTTTAAGAAAATATGTAAAACAGTAATTGAAATGCAGGAGTTAATGAAAACCGGAGAATGGTTATTGTTGGTGGTAGATTTGGTTGAGGATGTATATTAAATTATATACAAACCAAAAAAGTAATAGTCTTTAACAAGCTCTCCAACAAGAATTACAATAATTTTTAACTTTCGGGCAAATCTTTTGAGACGTTCAAAATTCCTCTGGTTTTTATATCAGTGTTCGGCGTTGAGACGGGCAACTTGTAAAGACCTTGTTGGATCCAGTCTCGAGAGTCTTAACCCTTTCACTTCCACCATACTGATCAACATCTGTCTTCTCCTTACGATATCAATATCAAAAGAATAAAGAAACTGATCGTCCAATTTTTAAAAATTATTTCTCTCATACACGACTCGCACTGGTTACACACACTTTTTTTTTTATAAGAACTGTTTTTATAAGAACATGAGGCTGAAAAATGCCCAAAATTTAAGAACATGCTAAGAACATACTGAGGCTGAGGAAAGGCGAGGAACATCCATTTTGGATACTTCACAAGATCATGGAAGTAATTTTTTTTCTCGGCTAATGTTCATCAGTGCTATATTGCTTTTAAATCTTTTTTATTTACAGTTATATCTCTTTCTTGCCGGCCAGGGTAGCGGCTAGTTCAATGAAACGTATTTGTGCTTCCCAGTGATATCACCACTCAGAATCGCGAGACCGTCAATGCGAAAACTAAAGCATGAACATAGACTTTGTCGACCGAACGCTGAAATGCGACACATGATTCAGAGTGATAATAGGCAAAGTCGATTAGAAGTCTCTTACTAAAGCCAGGATATAAACCGTCACAAAAAGTGTTTCAGAGTGCATTCCTTTTAGGGGTAATAATTTAAGAACCGCGCAATAATTGCTATCTTTAAGGGTACAATTTCAAGGGCCTTGCCCAGTTTGCCATCTTTTAGGAGTCAAATTTATTTCCTCCTACGAGCAACCCCGACTTTTTTTAGGGGGAGTTTCCCCCGGGTCCATGCACCACACAGGGATACGAATTTGTGTACGTCAAAAGTCGATTAGTTTCATTCGTGTTTTGTAATTACGGAATTACAACTATTAAATACTCATTTCTAGTTTGCATTTTATTCTTAACACGCAGATTTTACAGCAGGTCTTTTTGACTTTTTAATGTAGCGGGTACAAAATATCATTGCTGAAATAATTGCATGCACATAAAAATCCCGAATCGGGAAAATATCTTGTAAAAGAGGTAGCTTCTATAAAAATATAGTTTTTAACGAAAAAAGTTTTCTTTAAAACATAAAGATTTTCATTCAACTGTTGCACTGGTATCTGTCTTACCGCCTCCTTTTACTCTCGACAAACTGAACCAGTAACTGACTACCTTGCATACAACAAAAGAAATTAATAGAATTAAAGTGTAGCTATTGTTCTCGGAGACTCGAACAATAGCAACACATGCGAATTACATTCAAGAATAAAAGTTTTGAACTGTGGAAAATTAGAAGTTCAATTTTCGATACCGTACGAACAACGAAATTATTTATCACCCTGCCGCCCAAATGCTCTGCAAGCCCCCGTCCACACGTATCCAGCGAACCCGGCATGCGAATCAGCAACTTTTTTTAATCCGCTCTTCAGAGTGGAAATTTTTGAATACGCTAAGAATTGCAATATATTTTAATCCGATGACGTAACAAAATCGGGTCCAGTCTTTACCGCGTGAAAATTCATTGGGGCCGCCAAAGGAAATACTAACAAAAGCGAAAGAAGCGAAGAAAGAACGTCGAAGAACAAAGCAGCGCACGAAGCGATGAATAGTCCATTTCACAGTTCCTGAAGGGTAACCAAGCCTCTACATGAACCGAGGCGAAGGTTGTCCAGGCACAGTTAGAGAAGTGGAAATAATTATCATAAGAAAGAAACTTATCAGCATGTCTATTATTTCCACTTCTCTAACTGTGCCAGGGCAACCTTCGCCTCGGTTTCATATAGAAGCTTGGTTACCTTTCAGGAACTGTGAAATGGACTATTTGTCGCCAAATTCGTAATTGGCTTTTGCGCATGCTCTGTTGACAATATTTACAGAGGAATTCTGGATACCAGAGCGAATCCGGTACGTGTGGTCGGGCAAACTCATTTCGAGTATGCTACGTGTGGACATCCTGTAGATTAAAAAATATCCGAATACGTCGAATATGTAACGTGTGTCTGCCCTATATTCAGTGTATCTGCACTATATATTTGGTGTATCTGCCCTACATTTAGTGTGTCTGCCCTATATTTAGAGTATCTGCCCTATATTCATTGCATCTGCCCTATAGTTATGTTTTCTGCCCTAGTGTATCTGCTCCCATATTTAGTGTATCTGTCCTGTATTTTATCTTCTTATCTTTGTCACTTTTTCTTGCTACCAGAAACACCCAAAGTTGTTCGTAAAAATTGGTGGGCCATTGCTGCAATTATTTTGTAGGAAACGTAAATGAACCGAAAGTTTAAAAGACGAAAGCTTTACCTTTTCTGCTGATCGAATAACCACTTCAGCCTCCGAAAGTACAAGGGATCCAACGCTATTCAGTCAATGCACGTTCAGAAAACAAAAACACTTATATATATATTGACACAAGATTCGTCAATATTTTTGATGTCTTTAAATATTGTAACCATGACCAGGGAGGTGAATAGAATCGCGGATCGACGGATTTGACCCCAAAACGAGCACGGATTTACGGATCTCTATAAAAAAATAAATCAAGGATTCGCGGGTTTTTCAAAAACGGCGGATCACGGATCAGTTGTCGACCACGGATTTCGGATTCTGACTGCTTTGATGTTCGGGTCGTGGATTCTATAAAACTTGCTGGGATTTCGCGGAGTTTTTGTTGTTGGCCCGTTGTCTACAGACCGCAAAGGCGCAAACCTTGTGTCCCATGACAAAACTTTTAAATAATAATAGCCGTTGACTTCTTTGATTTGCCGAACTTTGACGGATCAGGATTTCAGCCAAAAATAACAACGGATTGACGTATTGCGTAAGGAAAATGACACAGATCGGCGGATTAACGTACCCCTATTCACCCCTCCCCCCTATGACTACATGAAACTTTTGATAAAAGTTCTCGCTCTTGTCAAAAACATGGCCGTGTTTCGCATTTACCATTCGCTACCCAATAGTGGGTCACCTCTCTTCACAAAGCTGCCTTCCGGCTTCAATTTGTTCTTATATCTGGTATACTTGTTTTTGACAATTTGTTCTGATATCTGGTATATACTTGTTTTTGACCATAATGGTGCTTGTCTACCAGTCTGTAACTTAGGCCAATGAAAGTTGATATCATGTTTCTCGTTAGGGCCGTAGCTAGCATCAAGCAGGGAGGGTAAATCCCCCCCCCCTAAATTTTGAACCGGAAGTTAATTAAAGAGTAATTTTTTCAGTACAATGAATTGATTACTGCAGGGCTGCAGCTAGCGTCAGGCAGGGAGGGCAAATGCCCCC